>JACGDI010001558.1:486908-496908 GCA_014898725.1 Jacaranda copaia | reverse complement strand
ACACTAAGAGATGAAAGTTAGGAAAGTGAATTGGATTAGATACCTCAGTAGTCCTAGCAATAAACGATGGATACTAGGCCCTGTGCATATCAAACGGTGCAGTGCTATAGCTAACGCGTTAAGTATCCCACCTTAGGAGTACGTTTGCAAGAATGAAACTCAAAGGAATTGATGGGGGCCCACACAAGCAGTAGAGCATGTGGTTTACTTCTATACAAAGCGAAGAACCTTACCAAGGCTTGACATGCCGCGAATCCTCTTAAAAGAGAGGGGTGCCTTTGGGAACGCGGACACAGATGGTGCATGGCTGTTGTTAGCTCATGTCGTAAGGTGTTGGGTTAAGTTCCGCAACAAGCACAACCCTCGTGTTTAGTTGCCATCATTGAATTTGGAATCCTGAACAGACTGTCGGTGATAAGCTGAAGGAAGGTGAGGATGATGTCAAGTCATCATGCCCCTTATGCTTTGGGCGACACACATGCTACAATGGCCGGGACAAAGGGTCGTGATCCCACAAGGGTGAGCTAACCCTAAAAACCCATCCTTAGTTTGAATTACAAGCTGCAACTCACCTGTATGAAGCTAGAATCACTAGTAATCGCCGGTCAGCGATACAATAGTGAACTCATTCCCAGGCCTTGTACACACTACCTATCACACTATGGGAGTTGGCCATGCTCGAAGTTGTTACCTAAACCGCAAAGAGGGGAATGCTGAAGGCAGGGCTAGTGACTGGAGTGAAGTCGTAACAAGATAGCCGTACTAGAAGATATGGCTGGATCACCTCCTTTTTAAGGAGAGCTAATGCTTATTGGGTATTTTGGTTTGACACTGTTTCACACCCAAAACAAAAAGAAAGGAGCTAAGACCAAGCTTATGAGCTTATTATCCTAGGTTGGAACAAGTTGATAGGATCCTCTTTATTACGTCCCCATATCCCCCCGTGTGGCGACATGGGGGCAAAGAAAGAAAAGAGAGGGATGGGGTTTCTCTTACTTTTGGCAAAGTGGGCCTCTAGTGGGAGGCTTGCACGATGGGCTATTAGCTCAGTAGTAGAGCGCGTCCCTGATAATTACGTTGTTGTGCCTGGGCTGTGAGGGCTCTCAACCACATGGATAGTTTAATGTGCTCATCGATGCTTAACCCTGAGATGTGGATCATCCAAGGCACATTAGTATGGCATACTCCTCCTATTCGAATTGAGGTTTGAAACCAAACCACTTCTCATGAGGATAGATGGGGCAATTCGGGTGAGATCCAATGTAGATCCAACTTTTGATTCACTCGTGGGATTCAGGCGGTTCGAGGGGGACCACCATGGCTTTTCTCTTCTTGAGAATCCATACATCCCTTATCCATGTATAGATAGCTATCTCTCGAGCATAGGTTTAGGTTCGACCTCAATGGAAAAAAAATGGAGCACCTAACAATGCATCTTCACAGACCAAGAACTACAATATCACCCCCTTCATTCTAGGGTGATGGAGGGATCATACCATTCAAGCCATTTTTTTTCATACTTTTCCCTGAGGTCTGGAGAAAGCTGCAATCAATAGGATTTTCCTAATCCTCCCTTCCTAAAAGGAAGAGCATGAAATTCTTTTTCCTTTCCGTAGGAACTAGGAGATTAGATCTAGTTGTAAGAAGAATGCTTGATATACATAACTCACTTCTTGGTCTTCAACCCCCTCAATCACTACGAATGCCCCTAATCAGTGTAATGGGATGTGTCTATTTATCTATCTCTTGACTCAAAATGGGAGCAGGTTTGAAAAAGGATCTTAGAGTGTCTAGGGTTGGGCCAGGAGGGTCTCTTAATGCCTTCTTTTTTCTTCTCATCGGAGTTATTTCACAAAGACTTGCCAGGGTAAGGAAGAAAAGGGAAACAAGCACACTTGGAGAGCGCAGTACAATGGAGAGTTGTATGCTATGTTTGGGAAGGATGAATCACTCTCGAAAAGAAATCTATTAATTCTCTCCCAATTGGTTGGATCATAAGTGCGATGATTTACTTCACGGGCAAGGTCTCTGGGTCAAATCCAGGATGGCCTAGCTGCACCAAGGAAAAAAATAGCAAAAGCATCTGACTATTTCATGCATGCTCCAATTGGCTTGAAAGATATAGCTCAATTGGTAAAGCTCCACTCTTGCAATTGGGTCATTACGATTATGGGTTGGATGTCTAATTGTGCAGGCAATAATGATAGTATTTTGTACCTAAATTGGTGGCTCACTATTTCTAAGTGATGGGAAAGAGGACTGAAATATTCCGCTGAAAGACTCTATTAAAACAAAGATAGGCTGTCAAGAACGTAGAGGAGGTAGGATGGGCAGTTGGTCAGATCTAGTATGAATCATACATGGATGGTAGTTGGAGTTGGCGGCTTTCCCAAGGTCTCTCATTTGAGATCCCTGGGGAAGAGGATCAAGTTGGCCCTTGTGAATAGATTGATGTACTATCTCCCTTCAATCCTTTGAGCGAAATACGGCAAAAAAAAAGGAACAGAAAATCCATGGACCGACCCCATCATCTCCACCCTATAGGAACTATGAGATCACCCCAAGGATGCCTTCGACATCCAAGGGTCACGGACTAACCATAGAACTGTGCTCAATAAGTGGAACACATTAGCTATCCATTCTCAGGTTGGGCAGTAAAGGTCGGAGAAGGACAATCACTCATTCTTAAAACTAGCATTCTTAAGACCAAAGAGTCGAGCAAAAAGGGAGGAAAGCTCTCCATTCTTGGTTCTCCTATAGCTAGAACCTCCAAAACCACAAGAATCCTTAGTTAAAATGGGATTCCAACTCAACACCTTTTGAGTGAGATTTTGAGAAGAGTTGCTCTTTGGAGAGCATAGTATGATAAAGGTTGTAAGTTGTGTTCAAGAGGGAGTTATTGTCTATCGTTAGCCTCTATGGTAGAATCAGTCGAGGGGCATAAGAGGTAGTAGTTTACCCTATGGAAAATGTTGGCGGTTCGAGTCCGCTTATCTCCAACTCATGAACTTAGCTGATACAAAGCTATATGATAGCACCTAATTTTTTCAATTCGGCGGTTCGATCTATGATTTATCATTCGTAGACATTGATAAGATCTATCCATTTAGTAGCACCTTAGGATGGCATAGCCTTATAAGGGTGAGGTTCAAATGAGGAAAGGTTTATGGTGGATACCTAAGCACCCAGATATGAGAAAGAGCGTAGTAATCGACAAAATGCTTTAAGGATTTGAAAATAAGCATAGATCCAGAGATTCTCGAATAGGGCAACCTATTGAACTACTGCTGAATCCATGGGTAGGCAAGAGACAACCTGGCAAACTGAAACATCTTAATAGCCAAAGGAAAAGAAAGCAAAAGCGATTCCTGTAGTAGTAGTGAGCGAAATGAGAGCAGCCTAAAGAATGAAAATGGGGTTGTGGGAGAGCAATACAAGCATCGTGCTGCTAGGCGAAGCAGTATGAATGCTGCACCCTAAATGGCAAAAATTCAGTAGCCAAAAGTATCACTAGCTTACGCTCTGACCCGTGTAGCATGGGACACATGGAATCCTATGTGAATCAGCAAGGACCACCTTGCAAGGCTAAATACTCTCGGGTTACCAATAGAAAAATAGTACCATGAGGGAAGGGTGAAATAAAACCCCATTGGGGAGTGAATAGAACATGAAATTGTAAGCTCCCAAGCAGTGAGAGGAGCCAGGGCTCTAACCGCGTGCTTGTTGAAGAATGAGCCGATGACTCATAGGTAGTGGAGTGGTTAAGGGAACCCACCAAAGCCATAGCGAAAGCGAGTCTTCATAGGGCAATTGTCATTACTTATGGACCCGAACTAACTCAAACCCCTATATGGTCGCTCAGTGATAAAGGAGATAGGGGTACAAAGATAGCCAGGAGGTTTGCCTAGAAGCAGCCACCCTTGAAATAGTGTGTAATAGCTTACTGATCGAGTGCTCTTGCATTGAAGATGAACGGGGCTAAGCGTTCTGCCAAAGCTGTGTGATGAAAAAATACATCGATAGGGGAGCATTTTGCCTTAGAGGGAAGCCTCCACACGAGCAGGGATGGACAAAGTGAAAGCAAGAATGTTGGCTTGAGTAATGTAAATATTGGTGAGAATCTAATGTCCCAAAAACCTAAAGGTTCCTCCGTAAGGCTCTTCCATGGGGCGTGAGTCAAAGCCTAAGATTAGGCCGAAAAGCATAGTCGATGGACAACAGGTGAATATTTTTGTACTATCCCTTATTGGTCCTGAGGGATGGAGTAGGCTAGGTTAGCTGAAAGATGGTTATCGATTCAAGAACGTAAGGTGCACTTGCTTGTTTAGGGTAAGAAGGGGTAGAAAAAATGCCGCAAGCTAATGTTTGAGCACCAGGCGCTACGGCGCTGAAGTAACCCACGCCATACTCCCAGGAAAAGCTCGAATGACCTTTAAACAAAAGGGTACCTGTACCCAAAACTGACACAGGTGGGTTGGTAGAGAATACCTAGGGGTGCGAGACAACTCTCTCTAAGGAACTTGAAAAAATAGCCTCGTAACTTTGGGATAAGAGGTGCCTTCTCACAAAGAGGGTCGCAGTGACCAAGCCTGGGCGACTATTTACCAAAAACACAAGTCTCCATAAAGTTGTAAGACCATGTATGGGGGCTGACGCTTGCCCAGTGCTGGAAGGTCAAGAAAGTTGGCGACCTAATGATAGGGGAGCCGGTGATTGAAGCCTAGGTGAATGGAGGCCATATCTATAATGGTCCTATGGTAGTGAGATTCCTTGTCGAGTAAGTTTCGACCTGCATGAAAGGTGTAATGATTTGGACACTATCTCAGAGAGAGACTCGATGAAGTAGACATGTCTGTGAAGATGAAGACTACCTGCACCTGGATAGAAAGACTCTATGAAGCTTGACTGTTCCCTGGGATTAGGTTTGGGCCTTTCTTGCACAGCTTAGGTGGAAAGCGGAGAAGGCCTCTTTCCAGGAGGGCTTGAGCCATCAGTGAGATACCACTCTGAAAGAGCTAGAATTCTAACCTTGTGTCAGGACCTATGGGCCAAGGGACAGTCTCAGGTAGATAGTATCTATGGAGCGTAGGCCTCCCAAAAGGTAACAGAGGCATGAAAAGGTTTCCTCAGGCTAGATGAAAATTGGCCCTTGAGTGCAAAAGCAGAAGAGAGCTTGACTGCAAGACCCACTTATCGAGCTGGGACGAAAGTCGGCCTTAGTAATCCGATAGTGCTGAGTGAAAGGGCCGTTGCTTAATGGATGAAAGTTGCTCTAGGGATAACAAGCTGAACTTCCCCAAGAGCTCACATCGACGGGAAGTTTTAGCACCTTGATGTCGGCTCTTCACCACCTAGGGCTGTAGTATGTTCCAAGGGTTGGGCTATTTGCCCATTAAAGTGGTATGTGAGCGGGGTCCAAAATGTCATGAGATAGTTCAGTCCATATCCGGTATGGGCGTTAGAGTATTGCGAGGACCTTTCCCTAGTACGAGAGGACTAGAAAGGATGCACCTCTAGTGTACCAGTTATTGTGCCCACGGTAAATGTTGGGTTGCCAAGTGCGGAGCGGATAACTGCTGAAAGCATCTAAGTAGTAAGCCCACTCCCAAGATGAGTGCTCTCCTATGTAGATCTAATAAGTACCTTGTATCAGAATTGATAAATTTTATGGCTCGGATCTTTACTATTCTCTTATTTATTATCTGTGTCTACTATTTGGGCAGAATTCCGTCACCTATTCTTACTAAGAAACTGAAAGAAACCTCAAAAATAGAAGAAATGGTGGAAAGCGAGAAAGAAAGAGATGTAGAAATAGAAATAGCTTCCGAAATGAAGGGGATTAAACAAGAACAAGAGGGATCCACCGAAGAAAATCCTTCTCTTTTCTTTTTTTTGAAAGAAAAGGCAGATCCGAACAAAATTGATGAAATGAAAGAAATCCAAGTGAATGGAAAGGAAGATAAATTTGATTTTTGATTTTCAGAGATAGGATATACTAAATAAATGATTCAAAAATAATATCAAAAAGTCTAAAGTAATAAACTAACAAAAAAATTGAAACACAAGAGAAATAGAAGAAAAGATAAGGAGAAATGCGGCCACCCCCTACATATTTGATATATTCTCTTACAAAGAAACTCATAATCCCAACCACATTCGTAATTCCATCAATTAATCGTCTATCAAAAAAATGAGTTAATTGAGCCAATCCTCTTATCGACCCAGTAAAGGATGTTGTATAAAAAATATCTATATAAGCACGATTATATGATCAATCATATAAGACGTTTATAATTTTATCCCAACAGCTTCTCTTCGAACCTCTTTTAACAAATGAATTAAGTAAGTTGAAATATTTGACAAAGGAATAATGGGTTTATATAAAAAGGACGCTAGAAATATTCCGAAAAAAGCTATCCTGACTAAAAAAATTACATCTTTCAAAAATTCATACCAATCTGTCGAATCCTTTGACTTTTGATGTAAAAGGTTCATAAACGGAGCTAACCATTTGGATAATATATCCAAATATCCTTTTTCTTGATTAAAATGAATTCCTAGAGATCCAATAAACAATGTAAATAGGACTAATACTAGTAAAGGAAATAACATAGTATTGTCCGATTCATAAAGATCGAAAAAAGGCTTTTTATTATCAAAATGAACATTATTAATAAAAGGCCATCCCCTAGTTCTTTTTCTTACATTCTCATCACTTTGATATGTCTTTTTTGGACAAAAAAAAAGAAGAACTTTCATTATTATTCATTCTTAATAAACAAAAATTTTTGTTAATTCTTTTTTAACACCCTTTACCCCCATAGAGATATTGAATAGGACGAAGTATTTTGGTTGCCACTGTAATTTTGAAAATGAACTTTTAAATGCCCCTCAAAAGTAAGAAAATAGATTTGAAACATATAAAATTCGGTTAATCCTGCTGTGGCGCAAGCTATTATTGCAAAAATTGGCGAATACAACCAACTATCATTAAGAATTTCATCTTTTGACCAAAAGCAAGCAAGAGGTGGAATACCAGAAAGAGAAAGTGTACCTAATAAAAATGAGGTTTTGGTAATCAGTACATGTTTTGTTAAACCGCCCATAAGAACCATATTCTGACTTTTATCCAGCAAATAGCCAACAATAGTTCCATTGAATGAATAACGGATCTAAACCCTAAAAATAATAATGCTTTGGAATAAGCATGAGTAATCAAATGAAATAAAGCACTTTCGATAAGACCCCATTCCAAGAGCTAACATCATATAACCCAATTAAGATATTATCGAATAGGCTAAACCCCTCTTAATGTCTTTTTAAGTGATACTGATGTAAGTTCTTCCCTTTTGAATGAGATAGATTCATATCTGAAAGAGGTTTACAATAAGTTCTTTCAAAATTGACTCTTTGTCCCTTTGTTAGAGGTGTTCCAGAAATGTCTGCGATTGAATAAGTAGTTCTACAAATGAATAGATCGTATTGACTTGGAAAATGGAAAGATTTGTACAAGTTATACATTTCATCACCACTTTGTGAAAAATCATTAGGTATGAATACGTTAGATACCTGTGACTAAATTGGTGAAATAGTATCTCTCCCCTCAAAAGCATGTTTTTTTTTACCAACGCACAAAGAAAATATTTTGTTGCAAATGAACAAGATATTAAGGAATTGTCCATACGTAAAATCATAATTATTGATACGGGCCTTTTCCATAGAAAATGGGAATCTTGTGTTACAATAGAAGCAAACGTGATGTGGATTATTCTTCCAAAGTCAATTTACTTTATAAAAAGAAGATATCAATGAACTTCTATGAAATAGTTTCACGAGATTTAGCCAATTGTCTTGATTGTGGAATATCATTAAGAAATAGGAATCCGCATTATCAAAGGATTTCTTGTGATTATTTCTAGTATGGAATGAGTCAATCATCCACTTTGGTATCTTGTTGAACAAAAAGGGTGTTCCTCCATTGATTAAGAATTTTGATTTTCGGGAAGTATCATGATCATCCAATAAGAAAGGTTTTCATTTTTTCAAATGAACAATTTGAAGACCTATTGATTCTAACAACTAATTGCAAAGTTGATCATTTGGACCTTTCAATTCATAAATGTAGATCTCGGACCTATGAATGGGGATATTCTCGAAACTCACATAGAAAAAAGAAAGTGAGTTAGACAAAAAAAAAGCAACTTGGACAAAAAAAGAAGTAACTTGGACAAAAAGAAACAAAGTGGCTTAGACAAATCTTTTTTGTCAATAACCTCAGACTAATCAATCAAATATTGATTAATACGCAATCAATCGAACACTATTTGAAAATGGCTCTTTTGCTTAGAAATGAAATGTTCCAAATGTTCTTAGAAATTCTTGCTCCCATTGGACCATTTGTATCTATATGCATCAGGATCCCGATTCATGGATCTCTCGATTCAAGAAATCAAGATAAGAGGATCGAACTATTTCTTCTGACTCTTTTTCAAATTTTATAAATGTTGGTTGATCGTATATTTCATTAGAGTTCTATGATTCAGAGTATCATTTTCTTATTTGATCCCTTTGAATTCCATATTCGAAGTTGCGATTGGATTTATTCATTAAAAAGAATCGATTCAATACATTTCTTATGTACCCATAGGTACTATATTGGATTTGAATTAGATTTCAGATCAATCTATATTGATTGACTGCCTCCATTACGTTGTTGCTAGCAAATACTACTATTTTTAATTTGGATCTTCCAAATCATTCTCGCAAAAGATCCGGACCCATTTTTTTCTGATCATTCGAGAAAAAGATTCATTCTCTTCATAAAAAATAGGAGGTAGAACCAATAAAGATTTCTTTTTTAATCCATCCCTGGCCTCATTCAAGAATTATTTTTGATCAAATCCGTAGGAATTAATAGAAAAGGCAAATCCCTTATGATACACCAGATCCAGCTCAGTTATTAATGGAGTGAATAGATTTGCCATTTCTTAAAATCTCTCTTCTGATTCAAAATTGTGGTGTAAAGTGTATCCTCCCCTGTTCCAGTCATGGAATAGATGAAATAAATCAAAAAATGGATTTTTATTCAACAATGAAATCTTATTAGAACTGTCCATATCCGGTTCATCCTTTAGAACCCTATCACACCCTGGATCTGATGAAATAGGATATATTGAGACAGTATTTTGTAAATACGTAATTATCTTGAATATATTAACCGGTTCTTTATTTTTCGATCTCCTGGAAGGGACAAAAGAAAGATCTTGTTGTTTCTTCAACAATTTCTAATCTCTAGAGGACCTCTCAGTAGGATTCAAACCCAGATGAAGTTCTGACCATCTATTAGAGAAAAAAGAACAAATCGATCTTATAGGATTCCCAAGAAATTCTTCGATTTCTTTTGAAAGCAGATTATTAATCTATGCTTCTCACATTCTGTTAATAGCTAAGACATTGAGGAATATCTAGAAAGACATTTTGGGAATCGATCTGATTCTATCTTTGTTCCTTCTGTTTGAAGAAAGGAAGGATCCCAAAGAATCAATCTTTCTTTTAGTGGTCGAATCTCTCTTTGATTGATTAATGTGTGATATTCCAAATCCTTATTACTAATGGAATCTAAATGATCTCTGGATTGATCAGAAGATCCTTTCAGTTGGCTAGAATCCATTACTTGAACGAAACTGAATCTTGTGGAATCATATTGAATATTTGACGATACATTTCGTACCTTTCTAAAAAACCGATCCTTATTTACCAACCACACATTATCTAATCAAATCAAATCCTCTCTTGATACGTTCCTCAAAAAATCCAATTCGTGCGGATTCTTCCCCCAACTAACAAAGAGATCTTGGTGAAATTGCCACATATGAAATTGAGCATAGTTTTGCAAAGAAATAGCCTACTTGTTTCTCAAGAAGAGATGGGAAACATGCTCAATATCATTTGATTGAATAGTTGACCCAGCCCTTTGTTGTTTGAAGAAACCCTCCACTTT
>JACGDI010001558.1:479408-481908 GCA_014898725.1 Jacaranda copaia | reverse complement strand
GATATTTCCAAGATCTCAGAATTTTAATTTGTGATTGGCCAAATCATTGATAGAAATAATATCCAAATACTAAATCTGACTTCTATAAACTCTCCACAAAGTGGAAGAAGCTTTTGGGAAGGTTAAAAAAAGAACGTCTTCTTTTGACATAAGAAATTCTTCCAATAATTTCGAGCCTAATCTTTTCAAAAAAGCACGTACAGTACTTTTGTGTTTTTGAGCCAAAGTTCTAGCACAAGAAAGTCGAAGTATATACTATATTCGATACAAACTCTTTTTCTTGGAAGAACCGCTATAATAATGAGAAAGATTTCTGCATATACACCCAAATCGATCAATAATATTAGAATCTGATAAATCAGCACGAATCAGCTTACTAATGGGATGCCCTGATACATTATAAAATTTCACTTTAGCCAATGATGCAATCAAAGAAATAATTGGAACAAAGGTATCGAACTTCTTAATAGCATTATTGATTAGAAATGAATTTTCTAGAATTTGACTCTGTACCACTGAAGCGTTCATTCACATGCTTGAAAGATAGCCCAAAAATTCAAGGGAATGATTGGATAATTGGTTTATAGAAATCCTTCTTGGATGAAACCACAGCAAAAAATGCCATTGCCAAAAAGTGACAAGGTAACATTTCCATTTATTCATGAAAAGAGCCATCCCTTTTGAAGCCAGAATGGATTTTCTTTGACATCTAATATAGTGCATGCAAGGTTCCTTGACCAACCATAGGTTTGCCTAAAAATCCTTAAGCATAACAAAGATGTTCACAAGACGTTCTATTTTTACATAGAAAAAGATTCGTTCAAGAAGAACTCCAGAAGATGTTGATCGTAAATAAGAAGATTGGTTACGTAGAAAGATGAAAATGGATTCATGTTCATATACATGAGAATTATATAAGAATAAGAATAATTTTTGATTTATTTTTGAAAAAGAGGAACTGGCTTTCTTTGGAGTAATAAGGCTATTCCAATTACAATACTCGTTGAGAAAGAATTGTAATAAATGCAAAGAAAAGGCATCTTTTACCTAATAGTGAAGAGTTTGAACCAAGATTTCCACATGAACAAGTGGGGGTATTAGTATATCTAACACAAAATTTAAATGTGAAAAATTATCCTCTAAAAAGGGAAATATTGAATGAATTGATCGTAAATTCTAAGATTTTACTATCTTTTTCCCTTCTAGACAAGATATTAATCATAGAGAAAATGGAATTTCCACAATAAAAGCAAACCCCTCTGATATGATTGGAAAATACAAATTCTTGTTGTGCACCCCAAACAGATTTTGGTTAGAATCATTAGGAGAAATAAGAAAATGATCCTATTGATACATTCCAGTAATTAACCATTTCACAATCAGTAATCTGGATTTATTGTCATAACCTGGATTTTTCAACAAAATCGATCTACTGAAACCACGATCATGAGCAAATGCATTAATATACTCCTAAAAGATAAGTGGATATAGGAAGTCGTATTGTTGAGATCTCTCTGGTTGTAAATATTTGGATTTCCTTCATTTGAAATTCGATTTGAATCAAAGGTAGAAGATTTTAGGGGTTATCAAATGATACACAGTGCGATACAGTCAAAACAAGGTATTTTAGTAAAAATAGATACCTCGGAGACAGGTAAACTTATCAACAGATTCTCTACCCTCTCCTTTTTCCATTAATTTCATTTAATTCGTCTATGTTATAGGATAACAAGATGGTTAGAAATCTTTTATTTTGTAAACCTAATCGCTCTTCTGATTTTGAAAAAAGCTTTCTTTATCAATATACTGCTTCTTTTACACACACATCTCCTTTCTAGAATAGAGAATGCCAATAGTTAGGATTCATTCAAAAAATATGGAATCCACTCATAGGGGGAAAAGTCCTTCCCATATTAGGTACTAATCTATTTTTAACGTCTAATTAGAGCAGAAAATTATTGAAATTAAGAATTGAAGCCATAAGGCCCCTATCCATTTATTCATTCGACCCAACTTTATTTTTTTCTATTCCAAGAATTCGAACAAGGTTTTGTACCGATCCGATAAGCATCAAATATCCTCAGAATTCTCCATTAATACGACATGCTATTTTTTCCATTTATTCCCTTTCAGGATCAATCGCAGTCTTCCAAACTTTACCAATGGTATGGACAATTTCCTCACTTCATCCAAATGTGTAAAAGATTCTAGCCGCACTTAAAAGCCGAGTACTCTACCGTTAAGTTTGCAACCCGAAGAAAATATAGATTAAACAAAATTTCAACAAAGGGTGTATAGATACAATCAAAATCAATTAAATTAAATTTAAACAAAGAGAAGAGATTATACGAGCTAATCAAACCATTGCTCTAACAAATCTAAAAAAAATAGATTTTCTAATATATTCGAAACACAAAAATGAATTGATTAGATGAAAATACAAGACATTTGCAGATAAAAGAAAACAAATATACAGAATTGTAAAAATTGATGGAGCACC
>JACGDI010001558.1:397590-479140 GCA_014898725.1 Jacaranda copaia | reverse complement strand
TCTACTTTCTTTAAAAGATTCTAAACATTTCTTGTGGGTTGAGCACCTTTTTCAAGGAAATATAGAATAAGAGGAACATTTAAATTAGTTTGATTCTTCATTGGATCATAAAAGCCCACTTTTCTAAGATCTTTTCCTTCTCTTCAGGATTGAACATCAATTGCAATGATTCAATAGATGACTCATTGGGATAGATGTAGGTGAACAATACCCCCCCTAGAACCATATAGGAAGTTTTCTCCTCATACGGCTAGAGAAAAAATGATTTGATTCAAAGTTTTGTCTATGTATGCAATTCTAATAAATTAAATGACAAATAGGCCTCTAAAATCAATTAGACTATGATTTCAGTTTTTTTTTTATTTTTTTTCTTCCTAAATATGTAAAAGAAACCGTTTGTACTCATAACTAAAGTTGGATAACTCTCAAATAGCTCAAAGGAAAAATATTTAGTCAATTTCATTTATTGAGTGGTCTTTACTACCTTTTATTTGTCTCGTTTAAAATTCTATTTGGATTCTTTTGTCTGATCCAGTTATTGAGACATCGAGACAATTAAAATAGTGTTTTCTTGTTCTTAGATCCTTTATCCTTATTTTAAATCATTAGGTTTAGACATTACTTCGGTGATTTTTAATCATTTCAAAATGGCAGCAAGATACCCTTTTTTGATTTCTTTCTATCAACGAATCCTATGGACAATTGATTCCCACATGATACACTTTGAATCAAAAAGGTTTGATCAATTCCAACAAGTTTTGCTTTTGAATTGGAAACTTGCTCGAATTGGATCCTTTCGATTTTAATATGGAAGATACATTTACGAAGTTGTTCCAATCGATTAATTGGCATTAACCCTAAATCCTTGCCCCCCAAAAATGAATTGATCCTTTCTACTCGAGCTCCATCGTGGACTATTTACAACCCACCAAAAAAAGAAGGGCTCAAGTGTAACAGAATAAACAATGTCGAGCTAAGAGCACCCTCATTCCTAGATAAATCAAAAATGGTGGATGTAAAAATCCACAATGGATCGTGTCCTTCAAGTCGCACGTTACTTTCTACCACATCATTTCAAATGAAGTTTTACCATAATATTCCTCTAATTTGGAACCGGTATGGAATTGATTCAATTATGGAATCATGAATAGTCATTAGTTCAGTTGTCCATAGACATCGTAACCTAGACTTTTTCTTCTATATATGATATGAAATATGATTTTTTGGAAAAAGTCTTAGCAAGACAACATCTTTAACATACATAAATAATATATAGATAATAGAAATTTATATATAAATGAATAACTTTTTGAATTTGCATCTGCAAATGACTAAATATGATAGATTAAATAATTTCCTACTTTTTGAGTACGAAATATTCCACTTACAAGGAATCATTATAAATATTTATTCAAAATATTTCGAACTGAAATTGAAAAAGTTTCCTATTTAGACATCATTATTTAATTTGAACGAATTTAAAGAAAATTGGACAATAAGCATCACGCTTGATCTTCATAGGAAGATAAGTCTTTCTTTTTTAATTGACTCATCACTGATTTAATTTAAACTAGATCAAAGAAGAAAGAAATTCATTTTTCTTTCATGAGATGTATAAAAAAATGATGTAAGTTAAGATTTGAATCTTTATTCTTTTCATCTGATTACGCAAATCAAAATTAAAAAAAATAAGGTGAGGTTTTCATATCTGTTAGATAGACTGAACAGTTGTTACTGTTATAGTATAGATATTCTATACTATAAAATTTAAATAATTTTAGTTTAAATAATTTAAGGGATCACAAATCTTTTCACAAAAACCCAAAAATTATTGTCATTGAAATAGAATGATATAGATAGCATATAAGCCAAACATTTCCTCATTTTAAATGATTATATGATATATATTTGGGCTGAGTAATATTTCAATAATCGACTCTTTTCATAAAGTGAATTGAATAAAAGGGATAGGATAAATAACCCCTGCCTCAATTGTTACATAGATTTCTAATTTTTCATTAGAACTAAAGACGAAATACCTAAATATAATTAAAATGAGATTCAAAGAAAAAACATTGGCTCCATAACATATTTCTATATGATATGGAACTTAATCGTTTGTTAATGAGATTCGAATAGATACAAATATTTAAATTAATATGGATTAACTCCTATCCACTCCCTTACTTCTTTCTATGGGAATAATGGAGCATAAAAAAATGGATATGCACTAGAACAGAAGGATTCAAACCTCCGCCACGCCCTATTTCAATGTCTAATCTATACTAAGAAACAATAATATTGGTATTGGTTGTTTGTCAACTCCAGTCCAAATATCTATATATCTATAGAGTAGATTGGTACTGGGATTTTGATACATATAGATATATAATTCAACTTAATTTATTGATCATTATATAGAATTCAATTAACATATTATATGAAAGTAAGATTTCTTCTATTCTCCTTTGAGAATTGGAGGATTTTTGATTGCGTGGGTTCAAAGAAAAAGAACGATTTTGTGTTTACCTTACTTACTTTCTTCCTTTTTCCTTATATCAAAAACTCAATCAAAATGCAATTATCTCCAAGAACAAAATGTCTGTTATGCTTAATATCATTAGTTTGATCTGTATTAATTTTGCCCTTTATTCTAGTAGTTTTTTCTTTGGCGAATTGCCCGAAGCCTATGCTTTTTTGAATCCAATCGTAGATGTTATGCCAGTCAAACTTGTGCTTTTTTTTCTCTTAGCTTTTGTTTGGCAAGCTGTTGTAAGTTTTTGATGAGATACTTAATAATAATTAATATCTTAGAAAATGCATGATTTCTTCGAGAAAAAATTTTAACAATTGAGAAAATCAGATAAATTTTAGAGTATGAACCTTAGATTCGCACACTGAAATTCTTGGATAGTCGCCATAAATCCGGCTTACTCCCATTTCCTCATTTTTGACCCTTTTTCAATGAAAGACCCTAACCCTATTAGGGTCTCCCATAATATATAGTTTGGATATAAACAAAAAATTTTGTTAATGAAAAATAAATGAATTTGTGACAATTCTTTTCTATTTCTAGAAAAAAACCTCATTTCTTGGAGTCAAAATAGGATATGTGGTAGAAAAATGGAAGATCTATTCTCTTTTTTTTTTTCAAAAAATCATCTTGGACATTGTGTAATGCTTACTCTGAAACTCTTCGTTTATACCATAGTGATATTTTTTGTTTCTCTCTTTATCTTTGGATTCCTATCGAATGATCCGGGGCATAGTCCTAACATCAAGAATAAAATCCAAAGGGTTTTCTTGGTTAATTTTCAAATTTTCTTAGGATTTTATCTATTCCACACATTTAACTAAGATTTTCAAAATTAAAAAAATAAATAAATCAAGTCATCAATGAAAATGGAAAGAGAGGGATTCAAACCTTCGATGGGAATAACTCGTACAACAAATTAGCAATCCGACGCTTTAGTCCACTCAGCCATCTCTCCCAATTGAAAAATATAATTACTACATTACACATAATGTAAAGAGTCTTTTTTTCTCTCTCTTCTTTCTCTCTTCTATTATATAGAGAGAGATCCACAAATCAGGAATTTTTTTTATCTAAAAGAGGGGCTCGAACACGCCAACAATCGAACTAAAGAACGAAGGCCTCTTTGTGTTGATTTTGTTTGAAAGACCCTTCTTATTCTAATGGCCTGGCCTGGTTAGTACCTAGCTCGGCCCTTTTTTTTGTTCCAACGAATTAGAGATAAATAATGATTTATCTGATATCTGATTTGAAAACAAAAAGACTTTTTTTATTATATTCAATTGAATATTTTATATTCAAGCAACAAGAAAAAGAATGCAAATAGTCTTTCTTCTTTTTCTTGTTATATTTTATTTTCATTTTCTGAACTAAAAAAGAAACTATTAATTCTTCCACAATGCATTTTTCTATTATTAGTTTAGTGTTTTTTTTTATCCGTATCATCTATCCTCTTTAGCAAAAGAGAAAACTTAAGTTATTTAATTTAACTTAAATGAAGTCTCTTTTCCAAATCTCATTAAATTTTTATCTCCCCACGAAAAAGTTCAACACTCTCATTTTGATGATTCTTTGGTAATCCTATCTTGATTATGCTCAATTATCTTGTTCGAAAAAAGGCCCATTTGTATACAATAATCATATTGTAGCGGGTCTAGTTTAATAGTTAAAGGGTTTTTCAATTTTATTCAATTCCGATCAAAAACTTTATTTCTTAAAAGGATTTAATCCTTTACCTCTCAATGATAAATTTGAGAAAAAAATGCATTCTTGTGATATGTATCCATGAGTTACTTATAAATTGAAAAGTTGGATTATGAAATTGCGAAACATAATTTTTGAATTAGACCAAGACTTCCAATTGAATAAGTATGAGTAAAGGATCCATGGTTGAAGATAGAAAGTCAATTTCTAATCGTAACTAAATCTTCTATTTTTTTTTATTGCTAAAGAAAGAAATTGAAGCAAAATAGCTATTCAACAATGACTTTAGTTTACTAGAGACATCGGCATATTGTTTTAGCTTGGTGGAAACAAAATCCTTTTCCTTAGGATCCTCTCAAATAGAAATAGAGAACGAAGTAACTAGAAAGATTGTTAAAATCACCTTCTTTTAGAAGGATCATCTGGAAAGCGATTTGTTTTGTTTGTATTCAAACAAAAAGCTGACATAGGTGTTATGGATATAATTTTGTTCATTTTGTTCACATCTTAGATCTAGGAATTTAATCATCTTCCATAAAGGAGCCGAATGAAACCAAAGTTTCATGTTTGGTTTTGAATTAGAGACGTTCAAAGTGCTGAATCGATGTCGACTATAACCCCCAGCCTTCCAAGCTAACGATGCGGGTTCGATTCCTACTACCCATTTATTTCTTTTTTTCTAAATATTCTATTAGAATTCTATTCTAGAATATAGATAATATTATAATTTATGATTACGATTAGTGAATTATTGAATATACCATTCATAAAATTATCTCACATACAATTCGATTTTCTTTTGTTTTCAATTCAAATAAGAGGTAGAAAAATCAAAATACAAAAAAAATCGAAATGAACGATGTCCATTGTCTAATGGATAGGACAGAGGTCTTCTAAACCTTTAGTATAGGTTCAAATCCTGTTGGACGCAATTTGTTTCCATCTATTTTTGATTTCAATAGCAAGAAAGACTTTTTGCATAATTTGAATCTGAGATATTTGATTCCTTTTATAAGCTAAAAGTGAGCAATTTATTTATGCTTGTTCCTAAAGTAGAAATCGGTCCATTTGTTCCTAAATAGCTTTTTTCAAAAGGGCTTCTACTTCTTCAGTAAATGTCTTAGTAGAAGATAAGATTTCTTGGAATTGAGGTTTATTAGTTTTTAAGTAAGTACGTAATTCAACAAGAAATTTCCTTACCTGTCCAATTTCTAATGAATCAAGATAACCATTTGTTTCGGTATAAATAGTCATTATCTATTCTTCTACCATAAAAGGAGCTTATTGGGATTGTTTAAGCAATCATGTAATTGTTGACCTCTTGCCAATTGATTCTGAGTAGCTTTATCAAGATCTAAAGCAAATTGTGCAAAGGCTTCTAATTCTGCAAATTGTGCTAGTTCCAATTTTAATTTACCAGCTACTTGTTTCATGGCTTTAATTTGAGCTGCAGACCCTACTCTGGAAATGGAGATACCCATATTAATAGCAGGTTTGATTCCAGCATTGAATAGATCAACAAATAAAAATATCTATCCATCAGTAATCAAAATTATATTAGTAGGAATATAAATCGAAACATCTCCCGATTGAGTTTCAACTATTGGTAAGGCGATCATACTTCCTTCACCCAAACTAGAACTTGATTTAGTGGCTCTTTCCAAAAGGCGTGAATGCAAATAAAAAACATCCCCTGGATAAGCTTCATGACCTGCAGGTTTTTATAATAGAAGAGACATTTGGCGATAAGCTTGGGCTTGTTTGGAGAGATCATCATGACTGATTAAAGTACGTTATTTACGGTACATAAAATATTCAGCTAAAGTAGCTCCTGTATAAGGAGCCAAGTATTGTAATGTACCAGGGGAATCCACCATCTCAGCTACCACAATAGTGTATTTCATCGCCCCCATTTCCTATAAAATAGTTACTACCTGAGCCACAGAAGATGCTTTTTGCCTGATAGCTACTTAAACACATATTACAATTTGACCTTGTTGATTAAGAATCGTATCTATGGCTATTGCTATTTTATTGGTCTGTCTATCTCCAATAATTAATTCTCGCTGACCACGTCCTATAGGGATCATCGAATTAATAGCAATAAGCCTGGTTTGAAGAGGCTCGTATATGAAACGCTGTGAAATAATACCTGGAGTGGGAGATTCAATTAATCATGATTCAGAAGATAAAATTTCACCTCTACCATCAATAGGTTTAGCCAGGGCATTTATAACATGGCCCAAATAAGCCTCACTCGTGGGTATTTGAGCAATTCTTCTTGTTGCTTTTACAAAACTTCCTTCTTGTATCATCAAACCATCACCTATTAATACAACACAAATATTATTTGATTCCAAATTCAGAGCAATACCTATTGTACCTTCTTGAAATTTGACTAATTCACCCACCATTACTTCATCAAGACCATGAATACAAGTAATACCATCGCCCACTTGAAGTATGCTACTGGTATTTACAATCTTGACTTTCTATTATATTGTTTAATATGTTTATGGATAAATTACGAATTTTGTCGGCTCGAATGGTTACCATATGTTTTTCTTAAATATTTTTTGAAAAAAACAAATAATGCCTAATGCCTATAGTAGAAAGACTAATAAGTTATTTCTTTCTTTGCTCCTAACATGCTAATATTAGCACTAATGGTATGTAAATGTAACTCATTGTTCAAACAACGATTCAGAGTTCCTAGAGCTCCTTGTAAAGCTTGTTGGAAAACCCATTGTCGAACTTGATTAATCACCCTTTGCTGTTTAAACTGAATCGTTTCATTTTTGTAATTTTCTAATTCTTCCCAGAGGGTGCAGATTCATAATAGGCTTAGAGAAATTATTGTACGTCAAATAACATCAAAGGTGTTGGTTTCAGAAGATGGAATGTTTAATGTTTTTTCACATGAAGAACTAATTGGATTGTTGCAAGCGGAATGAATAGGGCCCTTATTAGAAGAAGCGGTTTTGTTACCAAGCCCTCTTATTGGGAATAACAAGAGTATCTCTCAATACTCAAAATTTCATGTTTGATGTGAGTTTTCAAGAAACTACTCGAGTTTTAGCAAAAGCAACTCTTCGAGGTCAAATCAATTGGTTGAAAGGCCTGAAAGAGAATGTTATTTTTGGGGGTATGATACCCATTGGTACCGGATTGAAAGGATTAGTACCCCCTTCAAAACAACATAACAAGAACCCTTTGGAAACAAAAAAGAAAACAATCTATTCGAGGGGGAAATGAGAGATATTTTGTTTCACCACAGAAAATTATTTGATTCTTTTCTTTCAAAGAATTTTCCTGATAGACCAGAATAATCATTTATAGGATTTAATAATTCCTAAAAGTGGATTCATTTGACTATCTGTATTTGGTGCAGTCATTTGATTTGGTAATCAAAATATTAAGCAATAGAAAAGACTAATGGCTTGTTCGTCTATCTACGGCCAATCTACGATAAAAGAGAAGGTTC
Organism: Jacaranda copaia; assembly: GCA_014898725.1. Taxonomy (NCBI): domain Eukaryota; kingdom Viridiplantae; phylum Streptophyta; class Magnoliopsida; order Lamiales; family Bignoniaceae; genus Jacaranda; species Jacaranda copaia. The sequence continues at coordinate 471,419 of JACGDI010001558.1, read as the reverse complement.
CATTGGAACAATTATTTATTTCAGTTCAGGGTATCTTGTCTCTTTTTTTTTTAAAAAAAAGGGAGGGGGTGTGGGGAGAAATGATAAGAAAATATTGGAACATCAACTTGGAAGAGATGCTGGAGTTAGGAGTTCATTTTAGCCATGGTACTATGAAATGGAATCCTAAAATGGCACCTTATATCTCTACAAAGCGTAAAGGTATTCATATTACAAATCTTATTAGAACTACTTATTTTTTATCCAAAGCCTGTGATTTGCTTTTTGATGCAGCAAGTAGGGGAAAACAATTTTTGATTGTTGGTACCAAAAATAAAGCAGCTGATTCAGTAGCATGGGCTACAATAAAGGCCCGGTGTCATTGTGTTAATAAAAAATGATTCAGCGGGATGTTAATGAATTGGTCCATTATAGAAATGAGACTTCATAAGTTCAAGGACTTGAGAATGGAACAAAAAATAGGAAGACCCTACCGTCTTCAAAAAAGAGATGCGGCTATGGTGAAAAGACAATCATCTCGCTTGCAAACATATTTGGGCGGGATTAAATATATGATAGGGTTACCTGATATTGTAATCATCGTTGATCAGCATGAGGAAAATACGACCCTATGAGAGTGTATCACTTTGGGAATTCCAATAATTTGTTTAATCGATACAAATTGTAACCCTGATCTTGCAGATATTTTGATTCCAGCGAATGATGACGCTGTATCTTCAATCCGCTTAATTATTAACAAATTAGTATTCACAATTTGTGAGGGCTATTCTAGCTATATAAGAAATCCTTAATTAATAATAAGATAAATAACTTTACTTCAAAAATTCGATAGATTTATGGAATTGGTTATTATTTATGAATTTTTTTAAATAGATAAAAATAACTGGGGATATTATGTGATTAGTTAGTATTCAAAATATTAGTTGGTATTTAAAATATCTGATTCAAGTAGACAAAGAGATGGTTGAATCAAAATAATTTTGTTTAAAGTTTGATTTTTTTCAGAGGGTAATATGAATATGCTATCATGTTCCATCAACACACTAAGGGGGTTATATGATATATCCGGTGTGGAAGTAGGCCAACATTTCTATTGGCAAATAGGGGGTTTCCAAGTCCATGGTCAAGTACTTATTACTTCTTGGGTTGTAATTGCTATCTTATTAGGTTCAGCTACTATAGCTGTTTGGAACCCACAAACCATTTTGACTGGGGGTCAGAATTTCTTCGAATATGTTCTTGAATTCATTTGAGATGTGAGTAAAACTCAAATTGGAAAAGAATATAGCCCTTGGGTTTCTTTTATTAGAACTATGTTTCTATTTATTTTTGTTTCTAATTGGTCAAGAGCTCTTTTTACCTTGGAAAATCATAAAATTGCCTCATGGAGAGTTAGCCGCACCCAAGAATGATATAACTACTACTGTTGCTTTGGCTTTACTCATGTCAGTGGCATATTTCTATGCAGGTCCGAAAAGGGATTAAGTTATTTTGGGAAATATATTCAACCAACCCCAATCCTTTTACCCATTAACATCTTAGAAGATTTCACAAAGCACTTATCACTTAGTTTTCGACTTTTCGGGAATATCTTAGCAGATGAATTAGTAGTTGTTGTTCTTGTTTCTTTAGTACCTTCAGTGGTTCCTATCCCTGTCATGTTCCTTGGATTATTTACAAGTGGTAATAAAGCTCTTGTTTTTGCAACTTTAGCTGCAGCTTATATAGGTGAATCCATGGAGGGCCATCATTGAAATAGTCTTTTTTTTTAGCTTAGCACAAAGCAATGTATGTTCGGCCCAAGATGATTTACTTAAGGAATAGAAATATACAAGACTCTATATACGATAGAAAGCAATAGGAACAAAAAAAATAAAAAATTACGATATTAGAGAGTTGTAAAAAAAAAAGGAAAGAGATCTAAAAGATCTTTTTCCTAAAATTCTCCTTTCGTCCACTTAATATCCTACCTTTTCTTAACGAATATTCACTTTCTATTATATTAGTCAGTCAATCTTATTCATCAAATCATAAATGAGAAATATGTTTACTACGTGTGATTAAATAAAAAACAAGAGAAATAATTCTACTTTACAGTTGATTTTATTCAACAATTGACCAAAAGAAAATATTAAGAAATAATAAATTGAATGAATTTGGATCAATCAAATAATGATATTTCTATGCAATAATTCGCCCTAATCAATTTTATTTGCCCATTTAGATTTTATTCGGTTGGAATAATGATAAAGAAAATGGGAAGGACAATGGATTGATTCTAGAATCCAATTGAATCTAATAGTTTACGTTATGGAAGAAAGGCATGTATATGTGATATTAATTAGGTATTGACTAGTTATATATGAACTAAAGATCTATTTCATTTGCCCCACTACTGTGTGTGGGTTCCAATAGAAGCCATTTCGTATTGTTGTGGCTATGAATTGGCTAAATAAATAGGTGAAATCAAGAAAAAATTGAAGAATTGAAATAACAATTTGAAACCAAGAAATGGAAGAATGAAAGTTCTATGGATTCACAAAAACTCTGTGGATAGAAACGAAAAAAGAGATTTCGATGTAGTTCTAATAATTCAATAATATTATTACTTAAATTCGAAGTTCTTAGTTACTTCGATTGGATGAATCCTATCGATGGAATAATGAAGTCATAATTCATTGGTTGATTGTATCATTAACCATTTCTTTTTGTTGGTATGAGGAATTTATCATGAATCCACTGATTTCTGCTGCTTCCGTTATTGCTACTGGATTGGCCATAGGGCTTACTTCTATTGCACCTAGAGTTGGTCAAGGGACTGCTGTGGGTCGAGCCATAGAGGGTATCGCGAGACAGCTCGAGGAAAAGGGAAAAATACGAGGTACTCTATTGCTTAGTCTAGCTTTTATAGAAGCTTTAACGATTTATGGATTGGTTGTAGCATTATCACTTTTATTTGCGAATCCTTTTGTGTAATTGTTTAATTTTAGAAATAGGAAAAATACATATTTTTTCCTATTTTATTGCCTTGGAATTGTCGTTTGCTTTTTCAAATTAGATCAAGATTTCACTCCTACAATTCTTTATTCGTTGAGAAAATAACCTACAGAAAGTGTTGATTTGCAGATGAGGAATTAGCATACTGACTCGCTTTCATCCTTCCCATTCGTAGTCCAAGGGAAACTTTTTTTATGAGGTGTTGCAATATAATAATCAAGGGGTAGTTCATACTTTATAACTTGAATATTTTTTTACTCGATTTCAAAAAAAAACGAAGAGAATAAAGAGGGGTAAAGTGATAGAAAAAAACCTTTGGTCGATTTTTTAGTCTATCTATAGGAGGAGATTATATGAAAAATGTAACCATTTCTTTCATTTCTTTGGGCCACTGGCCATCTGCCGGGAATTTTGGATTTAATACCAATATTTTAGCAACAAATCCAATAAATCTAAGTGTAGTGATTTGTGTATTGATCTTTTTTGGAAAGGGAGTGTGTGTGAGTTGTTTATTTCAAGAATAGGCTGGATCCAATCACTTGTACCCTTTTTCATTAGAACTAGGAAAGAATGGTGCATGATCTCTTAAATTACTTCCTAAGAAATTATATGGAAGAACCACAGCATTTTGTGATTAATTGTCAAATTCACTTTGATTCTCTAGCAACCAATAATGTGGGGCTGTTAAGATGGTTAAAGCAAACCATTTGAAGTCTAGACGCAGCATGGTACTCTTTCTACCACTATGTTAATATAGTGATGGTTTTAAAATGAATATTTTATCGATATAGAACACTCACCTATGCCTTATGTATAAGTAAGAAGAATTTTTTAGATTTGAACTGAAGAAAAAAAAAAAAACAACTTTGCTGATAGTTACATATTTTTTATTTTGTAAGAAGAGTCCTCCAAGTATTTTGGTTTTGCATTAAAATTGTTTTTTTTTTCATTTTTTTTTTGTACTATGAATAAAGAAGAGAGGATAGGTTCATTACATTCATAAAAAAAGTTTTGAGAATTTACCCTAAGTAATTGAGCGTGAGAGCCAAATGAATCGAAATATTCATGTTTGGTTCGAGAAGGGATTAGGGAAGTTTTATAATGAACGGAAAGATAATCTACTTTCATTAAGTGATTTATTAGATAATCAAAAATAGAGGATCTTAAATACTATTCAAAATTCAGAAGAACTGCGTGGAGGGGCCATGAAATTTGACCTAACTCCATATTTGGAATGAAATGTATGAACGGAGGAATAAAGATAATGTTCTACTTAAATTGGAAGTTGCAACAGATCTAAATGGAAAGGAATTGATAAAACAATCTTAGAAACAAAATTCTATCACTTAGCCTTATTAAGGCCATAGGGTTTTGTATAGAATAGCAAAACAAAAAAAATAATTAAAATTGTACCATTATTATGATATCACATATTCGAATTTGAGAAAAATAAAAAGATTCGGTATTTGGGAGATAAAGACAAAGACAAAAAAATTGGATAGAATCCATTTTTTTAGCACTTAATCGACTTTATGTTCAAAACACGATTCGTACAGAAGAGAGATATTTTATTGATTTTTTAGTAGAATACAATTTGAAGTATATAAGAAGGGTTGCATTTATTAAACATGTATGCAGATAGCTATAATATCTGACTTTTCTTTTATTGTCAGTTCTATTTGGGACAATCGGGGCCGTGCTCTATCAAAAGATAATTTCTATTTAATGCAAAATTGAAGTGAAGTAGGATAATTTTATCATAATTCCCTATCGACAACATATCTAAATAATAGATATCTGTGTAATAATTTATGTTCTGGGGTTTACATATACTCATATGTTTTGTTATAATTTCAATTAAGAAGGCTTTTTTGATTTAAAAAAAAAAAATACTGATTAGTTCTGTCTCAATTTGTATTTTCTTATCCTATGTCATTAGAAAAACACAAGTTGAGAAGATCTACTTTTAACCTCTCAGGAACGAATGATCCGTCGAGACAAAAATTCTTTACTTCGGATTTTTCGGGTCAAAAAGAAGATAGAATTTTTGATTATTCAGACCTTAGTTGAATTATATATACTGGTCGTTGTAATCTCATAAATCCAACCATTCTCTACTAGAATTTTGATTTATTCTCAAAGAGGCAACGCAATAGATTCATCATTCCACTCTAATTGAGTCAAGAATGTGAGAACTAACTAATGCCCCCTTCACGTATCTTGATTGAAATCCCCATCAATGGCATTTTCCATAGAAATAGTATTCTTGCTTATTTCGACAACCCTTGATACAAAAGAAAGAGTTCGGGCATTACTAAATATGGGACTCTAGAAATCCATTCAATCCTCAAAAAAAAGGATTTGATTGAGTATCGAGGAGGCAAGGAATCTAAGCCAAAATACCAAATGAAAGTAGATAAATTTTTGTTCATTCCCGGGGAAGTACATATCTTACCTAGATCTTCTTCCATAGTGGTATGGAACAATAGTATCATTGGGGTACATACACAAATTACTTTAAATATAAAAAGCCGAGTCGGCGAGTTGGTTCGAGTAGAGAGAAAAAAAAAAGAATTGAACTTAAAATCTTTTCTAGAGATATACATTTTCCTGGAGAGATAGATAAGATATCCCGACATATTGGCATTTTGATACCACCAGGAATAGGAAAACAAAATTCCAGGGAATCCAAAAAATGGAAAAATTGGATCTATGTTCAACGGATCACACCTAGCAAGAAAAAGTATTTTGTTTTGGTTCAACTTGTCGTCACATATCAAAAAACAGACGGTATAACTTTAGCAATGCTATTCCCTCTGAATCTGTTGCTAAAAAGGGATAATGTGCAACTTTGAGTTGTCAATTATATCCTTTATGGAAATGGTAAACCAATTCGAGGAATTTCTAATACAAATATTCAATTAGTTCAGACTTGTTTAGTATTGAATTAGGACCAAGACAAAAAAAGTACTTCTAGTCAAGAAGCTCGTGCTTCCTTTGTTGAAATAAGGGCAAATGGTTTGATTCGACATTTCCTAAGAGTCGACTTGATGCAATCTACTATTTCATATATCAGGAAAAGGAATGATCCATCGGGCTTAGGATTTCTCTTTGATAATGGATCAGATTGCACTAATATCAATCCATTTTCTTCCATTTATGCCAAGGCATGAATTCAACAACCCTTTAATCAAAATCAAAGAACTATTCATACTTTGTTGAATAGAAATACGGGATTCAAATCGTTGATAATTTTTTCTTCATCCAATTATTTTCGAATGGGTCCGTTCAACAATGTAAAATATCACAATGGGATAAAAGAATCAATTCAAATTACAAAAGATCCTCTATTTCCAATTAAGAATTCGCTGGGGCCTTTAGGAACAACCTTTCTAATTATGAATGTTTATTCATTTTACCATTTAATAACTCATAATCAGATCTTGGTAAATAACTATTTGCAACTTGACAATTTAAAATAGACTTTTCAAGTAGTTAAATATTAATTAATGGATGAAAATGAGAAAATTTATAACCTTGATCCATGTAGTAACATTATTTTTAATTTGAATTGGTATTTTCTCCATCCCAATTATTGTCAAGAAACATCTACAATAATGGGTCTTGGGCAGTTCATTTGTGAAAATATATGTATAGCTAAAAACGCACCACACCTAAAATCGAGTCAAGTTATACTTGTTCAAGTTGACTCTTTAGTAATACGATCAGCTAAGCCTTATTTGGCCACTCCAAGAGCAACTGTTCATGGCCATTATAGGGAAATCCTGTACGAAGGAGATACTTTAATTACATTTATATATGAAAAATTGAGAACTGGTGATATAACTCAGGGGCTTCCAAAAGTAGAACAGGTGTTAGAAGTGCGTTCAATTGATTTAGTATTGATGAATCTAGAAAAGAGAGTTGAGGGTTGGAACGAACGTATATCAAGAATTCTTGGAATGCTGTGGGCATTCTTTATTGGTACTAAGCTAACTATAGTGCAAAGTCGTATCTCTTTGGTTAATAAGATCCAAAAGGTTTATTGATCCCAGGGGGTGCAGATTCATAATAGGCATATAGAAATTATTATACATCAAATAACATCAAAGGTGTTGGTTTCAGAAGATAGAATGTCTAATGTTTTTTCACCCGAAGAACTAATTGGACTGTTGCGAGCAGAACGAATGGAGAGCGCGTTGGAAGAAGAGGTTTGTTATCGAGCCCTCTTGTTGGGAATAACAAGAGCATCTCTCAATACTCAAAATTTCATGTCCGAAGTGAGTTTTCAAGAAACTGCTCGAGTTTTAGCAAAAGCTGCTCTTCGAGGTCGAATTGATTAATTGAAAGGCCTGAAAGAGAACATTGCTTTCAGGGGTATGATACTTGTTGGTACTGAATTGAAAGGATTAGTACCCCTTTCAAAACAACATAACAAGAGCCCTTTGAAAATAAATAAAAAACAATCAATTCGAGGGGGAAATGAGAGATATTGTTTTTCACCATAGAAAATTATTTGATTCTTTTTTTTCATAGAATTTCCCTGATAGAGCAGAACAATCATTTATAGGATTTCATGATTCCCAAAAGCAAATTCATTTAACTATCTGTATTTGGTGCAGTCATTTGATTTGGTAATCAAAATAGTAAGCAATAGAAAAGACTAATGGCTTGTTCGTCTATCTATGGCCAATCTATAGTAGAAGAAAAGGTTCCATTGGAACAATTATTTATTTCAGTTCAGGGTTCCTCATCTCTTTTTTTTTTTGAAACAAAAAGGGAGGGGGTGTGGGGAGAAATGACAAGAAGATATTGGAACAACAACTTGGAAGAGATGCTAGAGGCAAGAGTTAATTTTGGCCATGGTACTAGGAAATGGAATCCTAAAATGGCTCCTTATATCTCTGCAAAGCATAAAGGTATTCATATTACAAATTTTACTAGAATTGCTTGTTTTTTATCTGAAGCCTGCGATTTGGTTTTTGATGCAGCAAGTAGGGGAAATTTTTTTTGATTGTTTGTACCAAAAATAAAGCAGCTAATTCAGTAGCACATGCTACAATAAAGGCCTGGTGTCATTGTGTTAATAAAAAATAGCTCGGCGGGATGTTAATGAATTGGTCCACTACAAAAACAAAACTTCATAAGTTCAGGGACTTGAATTCATTCGAGATATGAGTAAAACTCAAATTGGAGAAGAATATGGCCCTTGGGTTCCTTTTATTAGAACTATGTTTCAATTTATTTTTGTTTGTAATTGGTCAGGAGCTCTTTTACCTTAGAAAATCATAGAATTACCTCATAGAGAGTTAGCTGCACCCACGAATGATATAAATACTACTGCTGCTTTGGCTTTACTCACGTCAGTAGCATATTTCTATGCAGGTCTTACCAAAAAGGGATTAAGTTATTTTGAGAAATATATTCAACCAACCCTAATCCTTTTACCCATTAACATCTTAGAAGATTTCACAAAGCCCTTATCACTTAGTTTTTGACTTTTCGGTAATATGTTAGCGGATGAATTAGTAGTTGTTGTTCTTGTACAAGTCTTTTTATTTAACTAATTACTACTATTCTAGATACATCCTGGTTTGGGATCATTTAGACTACAAAATCGAATCAGATTCTAGAGCAAGATTTGATAAGTAATAGTCAACAAATTGGAATTCATTTATCAATAGATTTTTTTCTTCCATTTGAACTTATTTCAATAATTCTTTTAGTTGCCTTAATAGGTGCAATTCCTATAGCTCGTCAATAAAAAATATTTAAAATGAGGAATTCAAATAGAATCAACAGAAAAGGAATGTTATAATCTTTTAATTTGAATTCTTGTCTAAAATAGTTATATCGACCTATAACCAATCTATTCCCTTATTTTGTTCAAGATTTGTTAGAATTGAATCAATTGAATTATTGTTCAGATTGAAATGAATCAAGATTGATAAGGAGTTGGTTAATGATGCTCGAACAAATACTTGTTTTGAGTGCCTATTTATTTTCTATTGGTATCTATGGATTGATCACAAGTCAAAATATGGTTAGAGCCCTTATGTGTCTTGAAATTATATTAAATTTAGTTAATATCAATTTTGTAACATTTTCTGATATTTTTGATAATTTTCAATTAAGAAGAAACATTTTCTCAATTTTTGTTATAGCTATTGCAGTAATTGAAGCAGCTATTGGATCGGCTATTGTTTCATCAATTTATCGTAGTAGAAAATCAACTTGTATTAACCAATACAATTTGTTGAATAAATAGTATTTATCATAGAAATGAAAATTGGAATATTCATAAATTAATTCCAATTAGCAAGTTTGATATGGGTAAGGTATGATCGTGGTTGCCAAAACATAAGAAATCAAAGTATTTTGGCCCTCACTCCTAAACCAATTTGGAAGTAGATTGATTCTGATAACATCACTCATTGATTTGTTTGGTATCTAAATATAGGATTCATTTATAAGTTAGTTTACTAGACCAAAAATTTATGACGTTAAAAAATGTATAGATCCAATGTCACATTCGGTAAAGATTTATGATACAAGTATAGGATGTACTCAATGTGTTCGAGCGTGCCCCACCGATGTATTAGAAATGATACCTTGGAACGAATGTAAAGCTAAACAAATCACTTCTGCTATAAGGATCGAGGAATGTGTTTGTTGTAAGAGATGTGAATCCACTTGTCCAATAGATTTCTTGAGTGTTCGAGTTTATTTATGGCATGAAACAACTTGCAGTATAGGTCTAGCTTATTGATACGTTCCATAAAACTCTACTTGAATCCATTTTTTATTTATCGACAAAATCCATGCTCAAATTAAAATATTTTAAGCACAAATTTTTCTAACCCAAGTGTATCTTATCTTTACCACGAATCATTTTCCTTGACTAATAATAATTGTAGTTTTGCTAATATTTGCGGGTTTCTTAATTTTATTTTTTCCACATAGAGGAAATAGAGTAATCCGTGTGTGTACTATATGTATATGTATATGTATCTTAGAACTTCTTCTAACGACTTATGCATTTTGTTATCATTTCCAATCGGATAATCCATTAATCTAACTAGTGGAGGATTATAAATAGATCCATTTTTTTGATTTCCATTAGAGATTAGGAATACATGGACTCTCTATAGAACCCATTTTACTGATGGGATTCATCACTACTTTAGCTACTTTAGCGGCTTGGCCAGTTACTCGAGATTCTCGATTATTTAATTTCTTGATGTTAGCAATGTACAGTGGGCAAATAGGATTATTTTCTTCTCAGGACCTTTTACTTTTTTTCCTCATATGAGAGTTAGAATTAATTCCCATTTATCTACTTGTATCCATGTGAGGAGGAAAAAAACGTCTGTACTCAGCTACAATATTTATTTTGTACACGGCGGAGGGTTCTGTTTTTCTTTTAATTAAAGTTTTGGGTATTAGTTTATATGGTTCTACTAGACTAAGATTAAATTTGGAAATATTAGCTAATCAGTCGTATCCTTTGGCCTTGGAAATAATATTATATATTGGATTTTTTATTGCTTTTGCTGCCAAATTGCCAATCATACCCCTACATACATGGTTACTAGATACCCATGGAGAAGCGCATTATAGTACTTGTATGTTTCTAGCCAGAATCCTATTAAAAATGGGAGCGTCTGGATTAGTTCGGATCAATATGGAATTATTCCTCGAATCTCATTCTCTATTTTTGCCTTGGTTGATGTTAGTAGGCGCAATTCAAATAATCTATGTAGCTTCAACATCTCTCGATCAACAGAATTTAAAAAAAAGAATAGCCTATTCCTTTGTATCTCATTTGGGTTTCATAATTATAGGAACTGGTTCTATCACCAATATGGGACTCAACGAGGCCTTTTTACAAATAATCTCTCATAGATTTATTGGTGCTGCACTTTTTTTCTTAGCCAGAACGATTTATGATAGAATACGTCTTGTTTATCTTGATGAAATAGGTGGAATAGCTATCCCAATGCTAAAAAATATTCACGATGTTTAGTAGTTTTTCGATGGCCTCCCTTGTATTACTAGGTCTAAGTGGTTTTGTTGCCGAATTAATAGTCTTTTTTGGACTAATTACTAGTCAAAAATATCTTTTAATGACAAAACTACTAATTACTTTTGTAATGGCAATTGGAATGATATTAACTCCTATTTATTTATTATCTATGTTATGCCAAATGTTCTATGGATACAAGATATTTAATGTTCCAAACTCTTATTTTTTTGATTCTGGACCACAAGAGTTATTTCTTTCCATCTCTATTTTTTTACCCATACTAGGTACCCTGATTTCGTTCTTTCACTATCAGTTGAAAAGGTTGAAGTTATTCTATCTAATTTTTTTTATAGATAGTTTTTATGAATAAAAAAAAGAAAAATAAAAAAATCTTATCATTTACAAAAATGTTCGTTGTACAATGACAAAAAGAAGGTTTTTCCTTCTTTTCTTACATTAAGTAAAAAATAAATGTAAACTAGTGAAAACCCAGTGAATCAAATATTGTAGTGATTCACTAGGTTCTCGCCAGTTCACACAAAGTTTTTTTATCTGATATGCGCTGTGCACCTTTCTATTCCTATTCGTAAGAAACCCTTTTTGAATTCAATTAGATGTTAATGTAAATGAACCATAACTATGTAGTTCTATTTCTAATAGATTGACCCCAAAATAGCATATCTAAATTATAAGAAATCCAATAGCTACCACAATTGCTGAATTTGTACCCTTCCATTTTATATTTGTTCAACTATGTAAATATATTGCAAATATGATCCAAGTAATAAAAACCAAAGTTTCTTTTGTGTCCTAACTCCAATAAGATCCCTATGCTTCGTTAACCCATACTGTTCTAGAAAGAATTCCTATAGTTAAAAAGATAAATCCTAGACTAATAACCCGATAACTCCAATAATCCAATTGTTGAATCAATTGCGACCTGTAATAATTCTTTGGAGAAAAGAAGAGAAAGATTTTGTAAAACATTACTTTGTTCATTCATGTATTTGATTTCACCAAAGAAAAATGACTCATTTAAATTTACTAAATGATTACTCGTAGAAAAAATCTTTTTGTTTTTTCTAACTATTATCACTAGAAGTGATATTGATAATAATGATCCACATAAAAGGGCCGCATAGCCTAATATCATCATACTTACGTGCATTATTAGCCACTTGGATTGAAGAGTGGGTACTAATATTGTGGATTCGTGTATTTCAGTTAAAAGACCTAAAGTAGCAAAGCCCTGGGTAAAAATAGCACTTGGGCCAATTATTGTGCTTAGAAGATTTTAATTTTTTTTGAAATACGGAACTATATGAATAAGGGAAAAAATTCATGGAAGAAAGATTAACGATTCATATAAATCACTTAGTGGAAAATGTCTCGAATAAATCCAACGAGTAATTAATAATCCTGTTATACAGAAAAAAGTCATTATCATGCCCTTTTCGAATGAATCATATAGTTTTATGATTTCATCAATTAAAAAGGTTATCAAATGAATTGTAATTATAATTGAAATGATCGAAAAAGAAATATGAGTTAATATATGCTCTAAGGTTGAAAATATCATAAAAAAGGAGTCCCCTAATTAGAAAATCAAAATCGGGAATTGAATTCATTATAGGATCTATTTACTTTTTTTAGGAGATGCTATGCCGCTACTTGGACTCGAACCGAGATGCTCTAGCACTGCTTCCTAAGAGCAGCATGTCTACCAATTTCATCATAGCGGCTTGTCTTGAACTCATAATAGCCTATGAATAAGCAATCGTCTATATTTAAGAATTAAATTGGGTGCAATATTTTTTAGGAAAGATTCAAATTGCTGAATAAAAATTTGTTCAAATGGATATTTGAAGGTTCATTATTTTAGTTTAGGGTCTTAGTTTTATTGTGTATTTTATACTCTCCTCGACATGAACTCTTGTAAAACTCGATAGTGCTACTATGAATTAAGGGATAAAGCCTCCCCAAAAAAATATTTTTCTTTTAATGAACTGTTTTTAATTTAGTTGATTTCCAAAAGTGAAAGCAAAAAACCAATTTTTTCAATGACAAAAAAAAGAACCTATTTTGGATCATTCAAAATTGACAAAGATTTATCTAGAATATCTTCATTAAGTGTTTTTGCTTGGATTGCTGGCGAGAGATATAGAGGGTCTTTATAGGAATTCAGAGAAAATCCAAAAGTAAAAAAGTTACACCAAAAGGTTTAGAGTTTTAATCATAATCAATTAGTTTCAACGATTTTAGTAACGAAAGATTTTCTATCCGCCCTTCTATAGAGAAAAAGTAGATCTATAGAAAAAAGAAAACCTTAGATTATTGTAACAAATAGGTTGATGGGGAAAATAATACTCCCCACCTTGGAAATGAGAAAATATACTAAAAATAAATTTTAATATCTTGTGTTTTTTTATCAACAAAAAAAAAGGATTCTTTTTTTATTGAATTTGGTAAGGTAAACAAAAGAATTCTTATTCTACATATTCGAAGAGCGAAACAAATTCCATTTTCTATTGATTAACTCAACAGGGAATGGAAATCGGGAATTTTATTTTAAGAATAAAATAAGTCAATTTTTGAGTCAGGCCGATTCAGATTATTCAACGTGTTATCTTTTATCATGTATTTTATTTTTTTTCGTACAAAAAAACTTTTTGAATTCCAGGTAGAAAGAGATTTCCTTAAGGAAAATGCTTTTAACGCTGCCCAATACCCCTTCCTTTTCCAAAAATTTTTACGAATACGCTTTTTTGATGCAGAAGTACGTTTTTTAGGAACTGCCATTTAAATAAAAATTAAGAGATTACTCATTGGTATAGTTGGATGTGAAAGACACCTATTGTTCAAAAAAAAATCTGCGCTTTTCTAATTCATTATGTATTTCTTTTCTAGATAACATTTTTTTTTCTAAAAATCAAAAAAAAAATAGATAAGATGGGTAAAAGATATGGGAAAATTGCAAACAATATTACTAAAAATAGAACAAAAGAAGAATATTCTTCTTTGTTTTTAGTCACTTGTCAAACTCAAGAAAAATATGCCTAATTTGACTTGAATTTTCAAATTTGAAGGAGACTAGTAATTAATCTCTTTCTTTCATATGATTTGACCAATTGTAACTTCTTGATTTGAATATTTGAAGTATTTAGCAGAAAGAATAAGTAAAAAGAAATAATTCTATTTAAGTTAGTTTAATTAGTGAATATCTTCATTTTTTATTAACTCCTTTCAAAAGAGGTAAGGTCTGGTGAATCGGAAACAATTAATAGTAATTAAGAATTAAAAAACTTTTTTTATGGAACAGACATATCAATGCGTGGATCATATCTTTCATTCCACTTCCAATTCCTATGTTAATAGGAGTGGGACTTTCTTCTTTTTCCGACAGCAACAAAAAATCTTCATTGTATGTAGGCTTTTTCGAGTATTTTATTGTTAAGTATAGTCATGATTTTTTCAACGAATCTATCTATTTAGCAAAATAAATAGCAGTTCTATATATCAATATGCACAGTCTTGGACCCTCAATAATGATTTTTCTTTAGAATTCGGCTACTTGATCGATCCACTTACTTCTATTATGTCAATGTTAATCACTACAGTTGGAATTATGGTTCTTATTTATAGTGATAATTATATGGTTCACGATCAAGGATATTTGAGATTTTTTGCTTATATGAGTTTTTTCTGTACTTCCATGTTGGGATTAGTTACTAGTTTAAATTTGATACAAATTTTTATTTTTTGGGAATTGGTTGGAATGTGTTCCTATCTATTAATAGGGTTTTGGTTCACATGACCTCCTGCGGCAAATGCTTGTCAAAAAGCATTTGTAACTAATCATGTAGGGGATTTTGGTTTATTATTAGGAATTTAGGTTTTTATTGGATAACAGGTAGTTTTGAATTTTGGGATTTATTCAAAATATCCAACAACTTGATTTATAATAATGAAGTAAATTCTACATTTGTTATTTTATGTGCTGCTCTATTATTTGCCGGTGAAGTTGCTCAATCTACACAAGCTTAGGATACCATTTTTCAGCTTCTAGGGTTTATTTCTTAGTTCAAAATCCCTCTTACTAACTGGAATCAAAGAATTAGTAGATCTATTCCGACCAAAATGGGAAAGGACTAGGGTTGTGAACTTATAATTTGATGAACAAGTCGATTCCCCGATTATAAGTTCATTCCATACTGGACCAGGCCAAAATAGGGTTATATACATTCTCAAGGGGTCATTCGAGCGTATCTAAATAGATATTATGTTTACATATGGATCCTTACGTCGTTCCATTCCATTTAGGATTAGGAATAGGCGTAATTAGACCTGCTTTTTCCATATCGCTTGTTATTTTTGGGAACCTATTCACCTCATTGAGCTTCTATTGAATCGAGAAATCAAATAGGTTTGATTGGCCATCTTTTTGATATATACATAAGGCATTCTTCGGATAATTCAAATCGAAGTAATTGGATGTCCAACTCAGGCCTATATGACCAATCAATAGAAATACTCCACCTTTGTCATATATTCCACACATCACACTAGATAGATATCATATTCATGGAATAGAATGAACTTTCAAGATGCCTTGGTGGTGAAATGATAGATACACGCAACTTAAAATCTCGTGCTAAAGAGCGTGGAGGTTTGAGTCATCTTCAAAGCATAATATTGAGAATGCTCATTGAATGAGCAATTCAATAAGAGAGCTCAGATCGAATTGGTATATTGGAATTGGAATAAGTTCGACAGCAGATCATGAAATCTTGGTCATCTTCTCTATCTAATGAACAAGGAGTCTACATTAAAATCATCCGCCCTGCACCCACCCTAGAGTATATGCTTCAATAGGAATCACACAAGGATAGATTAAAAACCTCTGGCAAAATGCTTGCCCATCTCCTTGTGGATAAAGTACATTACATAGTCCAGGGATTGGCGACTTACCCATTCAATGACTTTGGCACTGGACGTTCCCAAAATAGGTACTATCGGGTCAGGTCAATTCAATAATAGATGCTTGTTAGCATTCTACCCTTCCTTCTCCTTTCAGGGCCGATGCGAATGAGGATTTACAATTTTTTCTTTTGGAAAACCTTCGGACCACATGCTTAAAATCAAGCAAAGTATCAACAGTATGGTTCCTCTATTTCTACCGGGGAAGAATTTTGCAAGTTATATCAGCAGAATAGAAGCAATTTTGAGTTTGTTGTTGATCAAGCGACACCCAAATTTGAATTGGGAAAAAAGGATTTGCAGTCCCTCGCCTTACCACTTGAC
Organism: Jacaranda copaia; assembly: GCA_014898725.1. Lineage (NCBI taxonomy): Eukaryota > Viridiplantae > Streptophyta > Magnoliopsida > Lamiales > Bignoniaceae > Jacaranda > Jacaranda copaia. Next base: position 455,095 of record JACGDI010001558.1, on the reverse strand, counting down.
CATGCTACCAAAATGATACAAAATAGATGCAAATTTTCCCATATTACTAAATTTTTATTGTACTTGCATTTTGACTTCTATTTTCTTTAATCCTTTTCCTAAAAGAAAGACCCTTTTTTGATTGGAATTGATCCATCATTTGGATTGATTGTATAGTATATGAAAATACATAATACTAAAAACATTCTCTTGCTTTTCTATTGAAAAATCAAATGTGTATTTTTAGCCGACAAATTTGAACCATTAACTATTGGCTGCTTACTTTGAATTCATGAACGATTCTGGAATTTGAATCCCAAATTGTGTTTTCCTAATGACATAAGATAACAAAATACAAATCGAGACAGAACTAATCAGTATTGGTTTTTTTTTTGTCAATCAAAAAAGCCTTCTCAATTGCAATTATAACAAAACATATGAGTATATGTAAACTCCAAAACATAAATTGTTACACAGATATCTATTATTTAGATATGTTGTTGATAGGGAATTATCATAAAATTATCCTACTTCACTTCAATTTTACATTAAATAGAAATTATCTTTTGATAGAGCACGACCCCGGTTGTCCCGAATAGAACCGGCAATAAAAGAGAAGTTGGATATTATAGTTATCTGCATATGTGTTTAATAAATGCAACCCTTTTTATACACTTCAAATCATATTCTACTCAAAAATCGATAAAAGTATCTCTCTTCTCTGTGAATCATTTTTTGAACAACGAAATCCTTAACATAAAGTCGGTTAAGTGCTAAAAAAATGGATTTTATCTGATTTTTTTGTCTTTGTCTTTATCTTCCAAATACCAAATCTTTTTATTTTTCTCAAATTCGAATATGTAATATCATAATAATGGTATAATTTTAATCATTTTTTTGTTTTGCTATTCTATACGAAACCCTATGGCCTTAATAAGTCTAAGTGGTAGAATTCTATTTCTAGGATTATTTTATCAATTCCTTTTCGTTTAGATCTGTTGCAACTTCCAATTTAAGTAGAAAATTATCTTTATTCCTCCATTCATACATTTCATTCCAAATATAGAGTTAGGCCAAATTTCTTGTGATTTAGTAAACAGAATAGAAATTCCATCAGTGCTAGATCGTCGATCTAATTCGATGAAGTATGTACTTAATAATGATAATGGGATTTTTGGATAAATGGGAAATTTAAAATTCTCAAGGATGCAAATGAGGAAATGTCTATAATACCTGGATTTAATCAAATACAATTTGAAGGATTTTGTAGCTTCATTGATCAGGGTTTGATAGAAGAACTTTTTAAGTTTCCAAAAATTAAAGATACAGATCATGAAATCAAATTTCAATTATTTGTGGGAAGATATCAATTGGTAGAACCTTTGATAAAGGAAAGAAATGCTATGTTTGAATCACTCACATATTTTTCTGAATTTTATGTATCCACGGGATTAATTTGGAAAACCAATAGGGATATGCAAGAATAAACTATTTTGATTGGAAACATTCCACTAATGAATTCCCTAGGAACTTCTATAGTAAATGGAATATATATAATTGTGATCAATCAAATACTGCAAAGCCCTGGTATTTATTACCGATCAGAATTGGACCATAATGGAATTTTGATCTATACCAGCACCATAATATCAGATTGGGGAGAAAGATCAGAATTAGAGATTCATAGAAAGCAAAGATATGGGCTCACATGAGTAGGAAACAAAAAATATCTATTCTAGTTCTATTATCAACTATGGGTTCGAATCTAAGAGAAATTCTAGACAATGTTTATTATCCTGAATTTTTTTTGTCTTTTCAGAATGATAAGGAGAGAAAAAAATTAGATCAAAATAAAATGTCATTTTAGAGTTTTATCAACAATTTGCTTGCGTAGGTGAGGATCCAGTATTTTCTGAATCCTTATGTAAGGAATTACAAAAGTTCTTTCAACAAAGATGTGAATTAGGAAGGATTGGTCAATGAAATATGAACCAAAGACTAAACCTTGATATACCTCAGAACAATACATTTTTGTTACCATGAGATGTATTGTTAGTCGCTGATTATTAGATTGGACTGAAATTTGGAATGGGTACACTTGACAATATGAATCATTTGAAAAATAAGCACATTCGTTTTGTAGTGGATCTTTTACAAGATCAATTCAAATTGTCTCTGGTTTGTTTAGAAAATGTGGTTCGAGAAACTATATGTGGAGCAATTCAGCATAAATTGTTACCGACTCCTCAAAATTTGGTACTTTCAACTCTATTAACAACCACTTATGAATCTTTTTTTGGTTTACACCCCTTATCTCAAGTTTTAGATCGAACTAATCTATTAACACAAATAGTTCATGGCAGAAAATTGAGTTATTTAGGTCCTAGAGGACTAATAGGGTGAATTGCTAGTTTTTGGATACAAGATATCCATCCTAGTCACTATGGTCATATTTGCCCAATTGACACATCTGAGGGAATCAATGTGGGACTTATTGGATCCTTAGCGATTCATGCGAGGATAGGTCATTGGGGATCTCTAAAAAGCCCATTTTATGAAATTGCAGAGAGATCAAGAGGGATCGACTACTTTATTTATCACCAGGTAGAGATGAATACTATATGTTAGCGGCAGGAATTCGTTGGCGTTGAATTAGGACATTCAGGATGAACAAGTTGTTTCAGCTCGATACCATCAAGAATTCCTGACTATTCCATGGGAATGGGTTCATCTTCGAAGTATTTTTCCCTTCCAATATTTTTTTATTGGAGCTTTTCTCATTCCTTTTATTGAACATAATGATGCAAATAGGGTTTTAATGAGTTCTAATATGCAACGTCAAGTAGTTCCGCTTTCTCGATCTGAGAATTGCATTATTGGAATTGGGTTGGAACGACAAGCAGCTCTAGATTCAGAGGCTCTTGCTATAGTCGAACGTGGGGGAAAGATCATTTATATAGATATGGACAAGATCCTTTTCTTAGGCACTAGAGATACTAAGCATTCCATTAATTATGTATCAACGTTCCAATAAAAATACTTGTATGCATAAAAAACCCCAGGTTTAGTGGGGTAAATGCATTAAAAAGGGATAAATTTTAGCAGATGGTGCTGCTATGGTTGGTGGTGAACTTACGTTGGGGAAAAATGTATTAGTAGCTTATATGCCATAGGAAGGTTATAATTTTGAAGATGCAGTATTCATTAGTGAGTGTTTGGTATATGAAAATATTTATACTTCTTTTCACATATGGAAATATGAGATCCAGACTTATGTGACAAGCCAAGGCTGCGAAAGGATCACTAACAAAATACCAAATTTAGAAGCCCATTCACTTTGCAATTTAAACAAAAATGGAAATGTGGTGTTGGGATCTTGGGTAGAGACGGGTGATATTTTAGTAGGTAAATTAACGCCCCAAATGGTGAAAGAATCGTCATATGTCCCTGAAGATAGATTGTTACGAGCCATACTTGGCATTTAGGTATCTACTTCAAAAGAAACTTGTTTAAAACTACCTATAGGTGGTGGGGGTCGGGTAATTGATGTGAGGTGGATCCAGAAAAGGAGAGGTTCTAGTTATAATCTAGAAACAATTTGTGTATATATTTCACAGATACATGAAATCAAAGTAAGCGATAAAGTAGCTGGAAGATACAGAAATAAAGGTATCATTTCCAAAATTTTGCCTAGACAAGATATGTCTTATCTGCAAGATGGAAGACCTATTGATATGGTCTTCAACCCATTACGAGTACCTTCACGAATGAATGTAGGATAGATATTTGAATGTTCGCTCGAGTTAGCTGGGAGTTTGCTAGACAGACATTATCAAATAGCGCCTTTTGATAAGCTTGGGCCATTAAAATCCTGCTTAATGGGGAGATAGTTGGAGAGGTGACAAAACCCTATACTTTTCATTACAAAACCAATAAACTGGAAAAATATGGATTATTTTGTGAAAGAATTTTTGGGCCTATCAAAAGTGGAATTTGTGCTTGTGGAAATTATCGAGTAATCAGAGATGAAAAAGAAGACTCAAAATTTTGTGAACAATGCAAAGTCGAATTTGTTGATTCTCGGATACGAAGATATCAAATGGGCTACATCAAACTTGCATGCCCAGTAACCCATGTGTGGTATTTAAAATGTCTTCCCAGTTATATTGCGAATCTTTTAGATAAACCTCTTAAAGAATTAGAAGGCCTAGTATACTGCGATGTGTGATTTGATCAAAATTCTAATTTTACAGATTCAGAATGAGAAACTATCATCCCAGTTAATCCAATTGGGATGCCCTGGATCTGACATGTCACTTGGTAAGTGTAACATGAAGCTTAGACTTAGGGATGTAGTCAATACTCCCAAATCAAAAGGGGAATTAATCTATGGTCAATTTTGGAACAAATAAATACAAATTTAGATTTTTACCTCGTAAAAAAGATTTTTTTGTTTTGTGGAATTAACCATTTACTTTCTTTTGGAAAGAAATTATGTTCAAGCAAGCAAATATGTCATGGTTACAGAAGTCTACCCATCGCGTATAGGCTTTAAGGTTATTGTGGCATAACCATCGAGGTGGAGTCAAGACCTAACAGATTGAATGGAACAATACATAGACAAACAAATTCCTTATGAATTCCAAGGTACTCTTTTATTGTAATTTCACTTTAATTATTTAATTCTAATTAAGAATTAAGGTATTCATCATTCGAAGAGAAGTAAACTACTCAAGAATTTCACATTTCATTTATGTCAGAATTGAATAATGAATTAAGAAAATTTAAATAATAATAATAAATAAAAAGAAGGTGGAATCAATAAAATCTTACTTGGTCTTCACTGGGAACTTGAGTAAGGAGTAGATCTTTTTGTTTTTGGGTTTTCTAGAATTTGAAAGCAAGAACTCCTTCCTTTATTTTGTGTACCTACTTGAGTTGGATGAAAGGAAACTTTCACATCCGATTTTGAAGGGGGGGAGATCTTATAGAATCCTATCCCAATTTTTCTTTTGCTAGGCCCATAACAAAACAACCCACTTTCTTGCAATTATGAGGTTTATTTGAATATGAAATCCAATCTTGGAAATACACCATCCCACCTTTTTTTAATACCCAGGGCTTCGATACATTTCGCAATTGAGAAATCTCTACTGGTGTAGGTGCTATTTGAGAATAATTAGCTGATCTAGATTTATGAATTATTTTACATAATTCATTGGTAGAATGGAAAGAATTAGGGGAAGAAGGGCCCACAGGGAATGAATTGTAAGATCGAAAGGTTGGAAGAAAAAGGATCTTTTGGTTAGACGCATGGAATTGGCTAAGCATTTTCTTCGAACAAATATAAAACCAGAATGGATAGTTTTGTGTCTATTACCAGTTCTTCCTCCTGAGTTAAGACCCGTCATTTAGATAGATGGGGGTATATTAATGAGCTTAGATATTAATGAACTCTATAGAAGAGTTATCTATCAAAATAATACTCTTACTGATTTATTAACAACAAGTAGATCTATGCCAGGAGAATTAGTAACGTGCCAGGAGAAATTAGTACAAGAAGCTGTGGATACACTTCTTGATAATAGAATTCGCGGGCAACCAATGAAGGACGGACATAATAAAGTTTACAAGTCATTTTCAGATGTAATTGAAGGCAAAGAGGGAAGATTTTGTGAGACTCTGCTTGGAAAACGGGTCGATTATTCAGGGCATTCCATTATTAACATAGGTCCTTCACTTTCATTACATCGATGTGGATTGCCGCGCGAAATAGCAATAGAGCTTTTCAAGACATTTGTAATTCATGGTCTAATTAGACAACATCTTGCTTCAAACATAGGAGTTGTTAAGAGTAAAATTTGGGAAAAAGAACCGATTGTATGGGAAATACTTCAGGAAGTTATGCAAGGATATCTTATATTGCTGAATAGAGCACCCACTCTGCATAAATTATGCATATAGGCATTCTAGCCTATTTTAGTGGAGGGGCATGCGATTTGTTTACATCTATTAGTTTGTAAGGGATTCAATGCAGATTTTGATGGGGCTCAAATGGCTGTTCATGTACCTTTATCTTTGGAGGCTCAAGCGGAGGCCTGTTTACTTATGTTTTCTCATATGAATATTTTGTCTCCAACTGTTAGAGATCCCATTTCTGTACTAACTCAAGATATACTTATTGGACTTTATGTATTAATGAGCGGGAATCATCGAGGTATTTGTGTAAATAGGTATAATCCAAGGAATAGCCATTTCTTTAACAGAATATATTCTTGCTACGAAGCCTGTAAAGGGGTTGTGGATACTGCTGTACGAACATCAGATCCTGGATATCTCATGCACAGACTTGTTGAAGTAGTTCAACACGTTGTTGTACATCAAACAGATTGTGGCACCGTTCATGGTATTTCTATGAGTCCTCAGAATAGGATGATGCCAGAAAGGATTTTTATCCAAACATTAATTGGTTGTGTATTAGACGATGATATATATATGGGCACACGGTGTATTGCCACTCAAAATCAAGATGTTGGTATTGTACTTGTAAATTGATTCATAACCTTTCGAGCACAACCAATAGCTATTCAAACCCCTTTTACTTGTAGGAGTGCATCTTGGATCTATCAATTATGTTATGGCTGAAGTCCTACTCATGGCAACTTGGTTGAATTGGGAGAAGTTGTAGGTATTATTGTAGGCCAATTGATTGGAGAATTGGATACTCAATTAACATTAAGAATTTTTCATACCGGCGGAGTATTCACGGGGGGTACTGCAGAATATGTGCGAGCCCCTTCTAATGGAAAATAAAATTCAATGAGGATTTGGTTCATTTGACACGTATACATCATGGACATCCTGCCTTTCTATGTTCTATAAACTTGTATGTAACCATTGAGAGTGAAGATATTCGACATAATGTAAATATTCCACCCTAAAGTTTTCTTTTAGTTCAAAACGATCAATATGTAGAATGAGAACAAGTGATTGCTGAGATTCACACAGGAACATCCACTTTGAATTTTAAAGAGAAGGTACGAAAATATATTTATTCTGACTCAGATGGAGAAATGCACTGGAGCACCGATGTCTATCATGCACCTGAATTTACATACGTAATATTCATGTATTACCAAAAATAAGTCATTTATGGATATTATTAGGAGGGTCGTGCAGATCTAGTCTAGTCTCACTTTCGCTCCACAAGGATCAAGATCAAATGAGTGCGCATTCTCATTCTATCAAGAGAAGATCTATTTCTAACCTCTCAGGAACGAATGATCCATCGAGATAAAAATTCTTTACTTTAGATTTTTTGGGTCAAAAAGAAGATAGGATTTCTGATTATTCAAACCTTAGTCGAATTATTATACTAGTCATTGTAATCTAATAAATCCGACCATTCTCTACTAGAATTCTGATTTATTCTCAAAGAGGCGATGAAATAGATTCATCATTCCACTCCAATCGAGTCAAGAACACGAGAATGAACTAATGTCCCCTTTAGGTATTTCGATTGAAATCCCCATCAATGGCATTTTTCATAGAAATAGTATTCTTGCTTATTTCGAAGACCCTCGATACAGAAGAAAGAGTTCGGACATTACTAAATATGTGACTCTAGAAATGCATTCAATCCTAAAAAAAGAGGATTTGATTGAGTATCGAGGAGGTAAGGAATTTAGGCCAAAATACCAAATGAAAGTAGATTGATTTTTTTTCATTCCCGAGGAAGTACATATCTTACCTGGATCTTCTTGCATAATAGTATGGAACAATAGTATCATTGGGGAAGATACAAAAATTACTTTAAATATAAGAAGCCGAGTAGACAGGTTGGTCCGAATGGAGAGACAAAAAAGGAATTGAACTTAAAATCTTTTCTAAAGATATCCATTTTCCTGGAGAGACAGATAAGATATCCCGACATAGCAGCGTTTTGATACCACCAGAAATAGGAAAAAAAATTCCAAGGAATCCAAAAAATGAAAAAATTAGATCTATGTTCAACGAATCACATCTAGCAAGAAAAAGTATTTGTTTTAGTTCGGCTTGTCGTCACATATGAAATAACGGATGGTATAACTTTAGCAACGCTTTTCCCCCCGGATCTATTATAGAAAAGGGATAATGTGCAACTTCGAGTTGTGAATCATATCCTTTATGGAAATGGTAAACTAATTCGAGGAATTTTTGATACAAATATTCAATTAGTTCGGACGTTTTTAGTATTGAATTAGGACCAAGACAAAAAATGTTCTTCTAGTTAAGAAGCCCATGCTTCCTTTGTTGAAATAAGGGCAAATGGCTTGATTCGACATTTCCTAAGAATAGACTTGGTACAATCTACTATTTCATATATTGGAAAAAAGAATGATCCATCGAGCTCAGGATTCCTCTTTGACAATGGATCAAATTGCACTAATATCAATCCATTTTCTTCCATTTATGCCAAGACAAGAATTCAACAACCCTTTAATCAAAATCAAAGAACTATTCATACGTTGTTGGATAGAAATATGGGATTCCAATCATTGATAATTTTATCATCATCCAATTAGTTTCGAATGGGTCCATTCAACAATGTAAAATATCACAATGGGATAAAAGGATCAATTCAAACTACAAAAGATCCTCTAATTCTAAATAAGAATTCGCTGGGGCCTTCAGAAACAACCTTTCTAATTACGAATGTTTATTCATTTTACCATTTAATAACTCATAATCAGATCTAGGTAAATAACTATTTACAACTTGAAAATTTAAAATAAACATTTCAAGTAGTTAAATATTATTTAATGGATGAAAATGAGAAAATTTATAACCCCGATCCATGTAGTAACATTATTTTCAATTTGAATTGGTATTTTCTCCATCCTAATTATTGTCAAGAAACATCTACAATAATGGGTCTTGGGTAATTCATTTGTAAAAATATATGTATAGCCAAAAACGCACCACACCTAAAATTGAGTCAAGTTATACTTGTTCAAGTTGACTCTTTAGTAATACGATCAGCTAAGCCCTATTTGGCCACTCCAAGAGCAACTGTTCATGGCCATTATAGGGAAATCATGTACGAAGGAGATACATTAATTACATTTAAATATGAAAAATTGAGAACTGGTGATATAACACAGGGGCTTCCAAAAGTAGAACAGGTGTTAGAAGTGTGTTCGATTGATTCAATATCAATGAATCTAGAAAAGAGGATTGAGGGTTGGAACGAACGTATGCCAAGAATTCTCAGAATGCCATGGGCATTCTTCATTGGTGCTGAGCTAACTATAGTGCAAAGTCGTATCTCTTTGGTTAATAAGATCCAAAAGGTTTATCGATCCTCGGGGGTGCAGATTCATAATAAACATATAGAAATTATTGTACATCAAGTAACATCAAAGCTGTTGGTTTTAGATGATGGAATGTCTAATGTTTTTTCACCTAGAGAACTAATTGGATTGTTGCGAGTGAAATAAATGGGGCGTGCGTTGGAAGAAACGGTTTGTTGTCGAGCCCTCTTATTGGGAATAACAAGAGCATCTCTAAATACTCAGTTTCATATTTGAAGCGAGTTTTCAAGAAACTGCTCGAGTTTTAGCAAAAGCAGCTCTTCTAGGTCGAATCGATTGGTTGAATGGCCTGAAAGAGAACGTTGTTTAGGGGGGTATGATACCTATTGGTACCGAATCGAAAGGATTAGTGCTCCCTTCAAAACAACATAACAAGAGCCCTTTGGAAACAAAAATAATAATAATCTATTCTAGGGAGAAATGAGAGATATTTTGTTTCACCATAGAAAATTATTTGATTCTTTTCTTTCAAAGAATTTCCCTGATAGACCAGAACAATCATTTATAGGATTTAATGATTCCTAAAAGTGGATTCATTTGACTATATGTATTTGGTGCAGTTATTTGATTTGGTAATCAAAATAGTAAGCAACAGAAAAGACTAATGGCTTGTTTGTCTATCTACGACCAATCTACGATAGAAAAGAAGGTTCCATCGAAACAATTATTTATTTCAATTCAGGGTTCCTCATTTCTTTTTTTTTTGAAAAAAAAAGGGAGGGGTGTGAGGAGAAATGACAAGAAGATATTGGAACATCAACTTGAAAAAGATGCTGGAGGTAGAAGTTCATTTTGGCCATGGTACTAGGAAATGGAATCCTAAAATGGCACCTTTTATCTCTACAAAGCGTAAAGGTATTCATATTATAAATCTTACTAGAACTGCTCATTTTTTATTCGAAGCCTGCGATTTGGTTTTTGATGCAGCAAGTAGGGGAAACAATTTTTGATTGTTGGTACCAAAAATAAAGCAGCTGATTCAGTAGCACAGGCTGCAATAAAGGCTCGGTGTCATTATGTTAATAAAAAATAGCTCTGCGGGATGTTAATGAATTGGTCCACTACAGAAATGAGACTTCATAAGTTCAGGGACTTGAGAATGGAACAAAAAATGGGAAGACTCAACCGTCTTCAGAAAAGAGAAAAAACTGTGGTGTAAAGATAATTATCTCGCTTGCAAACATATTTGGGCAGGATTAAATATATGATAGGGTTACCCAATATTGTAATCATTGTTGATCAGCATGAAGAATATATGGCCCTACAAGAGTGTATTACTTTGGGAATTCCAATAATTTTTTAATCAATACAAATTGTGACCCTAATCTTACAGATATTTCAATTCCAGCGAATGATGTCGCTATATCTTCAATCCGCTTAATTCTTAATAAATTAGTGTTCACAATTTGTGAGGGTCATTCTAGCTATATAAGAAATCCCTAATTAACAATAAGATAAATAACTTTTACTTTGAAAATTCGATAGATTTATGGAATCAGTTATTATTTATGAATTTTTTTAAATAGATAAAAATAACTGAGGATATTATGTGATTAGTTAGTATTCAAAATATTAATTGGTATTAAAAATATCCGATTCAAGTAGACAAAGAGATGGTTGAATCAAAATAATTTTGTTTAAAGTTTGCTTTTTTGTCAAAGGGCAATATAAATGTGCTATCATGTTCCATCAACATACGTAAGGGGTTATATGATATATCCGGTGTGGAAGTAGGCCAACATTTCTATTGGCAAATAAGGGGTTTCCAAGTCCATGGTCAAGTACTTATTACTTCTTGGGTTGTAATTGCTATCTTATTAGGTTCAGCTACTATAGCTGTTCGGAACCCACAAACCATTCCAACTGGGGGTCAGAATTTCTTCAAATATATTCTTGAATTCATTTGAGATGTGAGTAAAACTCAAATTGGAGAACAATATGGCCTTGGGTTCCTTTTATTGGAACTATGTTTTTATTTATTTTTGTTTCTAATTAGTCAGGAGCTCTTTTACCTTGGAAAATTATAGAATTACCTAATGGAGAGTTAGCCGCACCCACAAATGTTATAAATACTACAGTTGCTTTGCCTTTACTCACGTTAGTGGCATATTTCTATGTAGGTCTTACCAAAAAGGGATTAAGTTATTTTTGGAAATATATTCAACCAACTCTAATCCTTTTACCCATTAACATCTTAGAAGATTTCATAAAGCCCTTATCACTTAGTTTTCGACTTTTTGGGAATATCTTAGCAGATGAATTAGTAGTTGTTGTTCTTGTTTCTTTAGTACCTTCAGTGGTTACTATCCTTGTCATGTTCCTTGGATTATTTACAAGTGGTATTCAAGCTCTTATTTTTGCAACTTTAGTCGCAACTTATATAGGTGAATCCATGGAGGGCCATCATTGAACTAGTCTTTTTTTTTTAGCTTAGCACAAAGCAATGTATGTCGGCCCAAGATGATTTACTTAAGGAATAGAAATATACATGACTATATATATGGTGGAAAGTAATAGGAACAAAAAAATAAAAAATTACGATATTAGAGAGTTGTAAAAAAAAAAGGAAAGAGATCTAAAAGAAATTCTCCTTTCGTCCACTTAATATCCTACCTTTTCTCGATAAATATTCACTTTCTATTATATTGGTCAGTCAATCTTATTCGTCAAATCATAAATAAGTTATATGTTTACTATTTTTCCTATTTTATTGCCTTGGACTTGTCATTTTATTTTTCAAATTAGATCAAGATTTCCCTCCTACAATTCTTTATTCGTTGAGAAAATAACCTACGAGAAAGACTAATTTGCAGATGAGGAATTAGCATACCGACTCGCTTTTATCCTTCCCGTTCATAGTCCAAGGGAAACTCTTTTTATGAGGTGTTGTAATACAATAATCAAAGGGTAGTTCATACTTTATAACTCGAATATTTTTTGAATTAATTAAAAAAAAGGAAAAGAATAAAGAGGGGTAAGTGATAGAAAAAGAACTCTAGTCGATTTTTTAGTCTATCTATAAGAGGAGATTATATAAAAAATATAACCGATTCTTTCATTTCTTTGGGCCACTGGCTATCTGTCAGGAGTTTTGGATTTAATACCAATATTTTAGCAACAAATCCAATAAATCTAAGTGTAGTGATTGGTGTATTGATCTTTTTTGGAAAGGAAGTGTGTGTGAGTTGTTTATTTCAAGAATAGGTTGGATCTAATCACCTGTACCCTTTTCTGTTAGAACTAGGAAAGAAAGGTACATGATCTCTCGAATTACTTCTTAAGAAATTATATGGAAGAACCACAACATTCCATGCTTAATTGGAAAATTCACTTTGATTCTCTAGCAACCAACAATGTAGGGCTGTTAAGATGGTTAAAGCAAACCATTTGAAGTCTAGACATAGCATGGTACTCTTTCTACCACTATGTTAATATAGAGAAGGTTTTAAAATGAATATTTTATCGATATAGAACACTCATCTTGATAAAATGATTTGAACCGCTTATTCGAAAAAAGGGCATTTTCCTTCTTTTTCCATTGCCGAATCGACGACCCATGCCTTATGTATAAGTAAGAAGCATTTTTTGGATTTGAACTGAAGAAAAAAAAAGAAACTTTGCTGACAATTACATATTTTTTATTTTGTTAGAAGAGTCCTCCAAGTATTTTGGTTTTGCATTAGATTCATTTTTTTTTTCATTTTTTTCGTACTATGAATAAAGAAGAGAGGATAGGCTCATTACATTCATAAAAAAAGCTATCAAAATTTACCCTAATTAATTGAGCATGAGAGCTAAATGAATTGAAAGATTCATGTTTGGTTTGGGAAGAGATTATGGAAGTTTTAAAATGAATGGAAAGATAATCAACTTTCATTAAGTGATTTATTAGATAATCGAAAATAGAGGATCTTAAACACTATTCGAAATTTAGAAGAACTATGTGGGGGGCCCATCGAACAGCTAGAAAAAGCCCGGGTCCACTTACGAAATGTGGAAATGGAAGTAGATTAGTTTCAAGTGAATGGATACTCTGAGATATAGCGAGAAAAATTGAATTTGATTAATTCAACTTATAAAACTTTGGAACAATTAGAAAATTACAAAAATGAAACGATTCAGTTTGAACAGCAAAGAGCGATTAATCAAGTTCGACAATGGGTTTTCTAGCAAGCCTTACAAGGAGCTCTAGGAACTCTGAATCGTTGTTTGAACAACAAGTTACATTTATGTACCATTAGTGCCAATATTGGCATGTTGGGAGCGATGAAAGAAATAATTGATTAATCTTTCTACTATAGGCATTAGGCATTATTTTTTTTTCTTTTCAGAAAATAATTAAGAAAAACACATGGTAACCATTCGAGCCGACGAAATTAGTAATGTTATCCATGAATGTATTGAATAATATAATAGAGAAGTCAAGATTGTAAATACCGGTACCGTACTTCAAGTAGGCGATGGTATTGCTCGTATTCATGGTCTTGATGAAGTAATGGTGGGAAAATTAGTCAAACTTCAAGAAGGTACAATAGGTATTGCTCTGAATTTAGAATCAAATAATGTTGGTATTATAGTAATAGTTGATGGTTTGATGATACAAGAAGGAAGTTCTGTAAAAGCAACAGGAAGAATTGCTCAGATACCCATGAGTGAGGCTTATTTGGGCCATGTTATAAACACCCTAGCTAAACCTATTGATGGTAGAGGTGAAATTTCAACTTTTAAATCTTGATTAATTGAATCTCCCGTTCTAGGTATTATTTCTCGGTGTTCGTATACGAGCCTCTTCAAATAGGGCTTATTGCTATTGATTCGATGATCCCTTTAGGATGTGGTCAACGAGAATTAATTATTGAAGACAAACAGACAGGTAAAATAGCAGTAGCCACAGATACAATTCTCATTCAACAAGGTCAAAATGTAATATGTGTTTATGTAGCTATCGGGCAAAAAGCATCTTCTGTGGCTCAAGTAGTAACTACTTTACAGGAAAGAGGGGCGATGGAATACACTATTATGGTAGCCGAGATGGCGGATTCCCCTGCTACATTATAATACTTGGCTCCTTATACAAGAGGTGCTTTGGCTGAATATTTTATGTATCGTAAACAATACACTTTAATCATTTATGATGATCTCTCCAAACACACCCAAGCTTATCGCCAAATTTCTCTACTATTACAAAGATCCCCAGGTTGCAAAGCTTATCTAGGGGATGTTTTTTATTTGCATTCATGCTTTTTGGAAAGAGCCGCTAAATCAAGTTCTAGTTTGGGTGAAGGAAGTATGACCGCCTTACCAATAGTTGAAACTCAATCGGGAGATATTTCAGCTTATATTCCTACTATTGTAATTTCCATTACTGAGGGACAAATATTTTTATCTACCAATCTATTCAATGCTGGAATCAGACCTGTTATTAATGTGGGTATCTCCATTTCCAGAGTAAGGTTTGTAGCTCAAATTAAAGCCATGAAACAAGTAGCTGGTAAATTAAAATTGGAACTAGCGCAATTTGTAGAATTCGAAGCCTTTGCACAATTTACTTCAGATCTTGATAAAGCTACTCATAATCATTTGGCAAGAGGTCAACGATTACGTGAATTGCTTAAACAATCCCAATAAGCTCCTCTTATGGTAGAAGAACAAATAATGACAATTTATACCGAAATAAATAGTTATCTTGATTCATTAGAAATTGGACAGGTAAGGGAGATTTCTTGTTGAATTACGTACTTACTTAAAAACTAATAAACCTCAGTTCCAAGAAATCATATCTTCTACTAAGAAATTTACTGAGGAAGCAGAAGCCCTTTTGAAAGAAGCTATTCAGGAACAAATGGACCGATTTCTACTTCAGGAACAAGCATAAATAAATTGCTTACTTTTAACTTAAAAAAGGAATCAAGTGTCTCGGATTCAAATTATGCAAAAAGTCTTTCTTGCTATCGAAATAAAAAATAGATGGAAATAAATTACGTCCAATAGGATTTGAACCTATACCAAAGGTTTAGAAGACCTCTATCCTATCTATCAAACAATGGACGCCGTTCTTTCTGATTTTTTTTGTATTTTGATTTTTCTACCTCTTGTTTGAATTGAAAACAAAAAAAATTGGATTGTATGTGAGATAATTTTATGAATAGTATATTCAATAATTTAATAATTGTAATCATAAATCATAATATATTATCTATACTCTAGAATAGAATTCTAATAGAATATTTAGAAAAAAGGAAATAAGCGGGTAACGGGAATCGAACCCGCATCGTTAGCTTGGAAGGCTAGGCGTTATAGTCAATGTCGATTCAGCGCTTTGAACGTCTCTAATTCAAAACCGAACATGAAACTTTGGTTTCATTTGGCTCCTTTGTGGAAGATGATTAAATTCCTAGATCTAAGATGTGAACAAAATGAACAAAATTATACCCATAACACCAATGTCAGCTTTTTGTCTGAATACAAACAAAACGAATCGCTTTCTAGATGATCCTTCTAGAAGAAGGTGATTCTAACAATCTTTCTAGTTACTTCATTCTCTATTTCTATTTGAGAGGATCCTAAGGAAAAGGATTTTGTTTCCACCAAGCTAAAACAATATGCCGATGTCTCTGGTAAACCAAAGTCATCGTTGAATAGCTATTTTGCTTCAATTTCTTTCTTTAGCAATAAAAAAATGGAAGATTTAGTTAGGATTAGAAATTGACTTTCTATCTTCAGCCATAGATCCTTACTCATACTTATTCAATTAGAAATCTTGGTCCAATTCAAAATTTATGTTTTGCAATTTCATAATCCAACTTTTCAATTTATAAGTGACTCATGGATACAAATCACGAGAATGCATATTTTTTTCTCAAATTTATCATTGAGAGGTAATGGATTAAATCCTTTTAAGAAATAAAGTTTTTGATTGGAATATGAATAAAACCAAAAGATCCTTTAACTAGTAAAGGGTTAATAGAACGAATCACACTTTTACCACTAAACTGTACCCGCTACAATACGATTATTGTATATAAATGGGCCTTTTGTCAAACAGGATAATTGAGCATGATCAAGATAGGATTATCAAAGAATCATCAAAATGAGAGTGTTGAACGTTTTTGTGGGGAGAAAAAAAATTAATGAGATTCGGAAAAGAGGCTTCATTTAAGTTAAATTAAATAACTAAAGTTTTCTCTTTCACTAAAGAAGATAGATGATACGGATCGAAAAAAATACTAAAATAATAACAGAAAAATGCATTGTGGAAGAATCGATAGTTTCTTTTTTAGTTCCAAAAATGAAAATAAAATATAACAAGAAAAAGAAGAAAGACTATTTACATTCTTTTTCTTGTCGCTTGAATATAAAATATTCAATTGAATATAATAAAAAAAGTATTCTTGTTTTCAAATCAGTTATCAAATAAATCATTATTTATCTATAATTCGTTGGAACAAAAAAAAAGCCCGGCTAGGTATTGACTAGGCTAGGCCATTAGAATAATAAGGGTCTTTCGAACAAAATCAACACAAAGAGGCCTTCCTTCTTTAGTTCGATTGTTGGCACGTTCAAGGCCCTCTTTTAGATAAAAGAAATTCCTGATTTATGGATCTCTCTCTATATAATAGAATTGAGAAAGAAGAGAGAGAAAGAAAGACTCCTTACATTATGTGTAATGTAGTAATTATCTTTTTCAATTGGGAGAGATGGCTAAGTGGACTAAATCGTCGGATTGCTAATCCGTTGTACGAGTTATCCATACCGAGGGTTTGAATCCCTCTCTTTCCATTTCCATTGATGACTTGATTTATTTATTTTTTTAATTTTGAAAATCTTAGTTAAATGTGTGGAATAGATAAAATCCTAAGAAAATTTAAAAATTAACCAAGAAAACCCTTTGGATTTTATTCTTCACATCCAGGATTACACCCCGAATCATTCGATAGGAATTCAAAGATAAAGTGAGAAACAAAAAATATCACTATGGTAAAAACAAAGAGTTTTAGAGTAAGCATTACACAATCTCCAATATGATTTTTTTGGAAAAAAAAAAGAGAATAGATCTTCCATTTTTCTACCGCATATCCTATTTTGACACCAAGAAATGAGGTTTTTTTTTCTAGAAATAGAAATGAATTGTCACAAATTCATTTATTTTTCATTAACAAAAAATTTCGTTTGTATCCAAATTAGATATTGTGGGAGACCCTAATAGGGCTAGGGTCTTTCATTGGAAAAATGTCAAAAATGAGGAAATGGGTGTAAGACAGATTTATGGCGACTATCCAAGAATTTCAGTGTGCAAATCTAAGGTTTATACTCAAAAACTTATCTAATTTTCTCAATTGTTAGAATTTTTTTCTTGAAGAAATCATGCATTTTCTAGGATATTAATTATTATTAAGGATCTCATCGAAAACTTATAGCAGCTTGCCAAACAAAAGCTAAGAGAAAAAAAAGCACAGGTATGACTGGCATAACATCTACGATTGAATTCAAAAATGCATAAGCTTCGGGCAATTTGCCGAAGAAAAAACTACTCGAATAAAGGGCAAAATTAATACAGATCAACTAATGATATTAAGCATAACAGACATTTGTTCTTGGAGATAATCGCATTTTGATTGAGTTTTTGATATAAGGAAAAAGGAAGAAAGTAAGTAAGGTAAACACAAAATCCTTCTTTTTCTTTGAATCCACCCAATCAAAAATCCTCCAATTCTCAAAGGAGAATAAAAGTTTAGATTGTAGAATCTTCAAACGGTTGAAGAGTTTTAGTAAAAATTTCAGCCCAAATGAAGAAGCCTATCTGAGGAAAAAATGGTGGTGATCTTGCTACCCCGGTAAAGAGCCCATTTGATGGTTGGAAAGAGTTTGATTCTTGCTCTTAGAATTTTCTGCTTTCACCCAGGTATTTTCCTCTTCTAAATCTAAATCCTATGCATATCTAGATCCTTGTGGAGTTGTATTAGATAGCTTATTCAGTTTTTTTTTTTAAATATTTGAATCCTAGTGCCAACAAGCCTTCAGAATTTTCAGATTCAAAACATCTTTAGGAAGTGGAAATTCAAGTTCTCGAACATGCCTTCAAAAACTAGATTAAAGCTAGAATCATATTTTTCAAAATCTCAAATAAGACTCCAATCCAATTGGATTCAAAAATGATGAAAACTATTTTGATCAAATATCAACATGCTATAAGAACATATCACATGAGTTAAAGCTGAATAAACATTTAACATTGATCACTATGAATTAAAATATACTAACTACATGAATTAATACTTAAATCACAGAATAACATGCTTTCAATTCGTCAATCAGGGAACCACACACAACATCAACCAAACACTCCAATCTATTATATGAATTGAGAATTTGTTGATCTAGATTAATCCAACACATGAATCAATCATCCATAGAAAATCCAAATCTAAGCATGATTTTAGCTCTAATACTACTTGAAAGCAAGTAAGGCAATATGATCCAATTGTCAAAACTTTGAAAGCATGAAATTAACTAGTGCTTACAAGCATACCAAGGATCAAATCATGCTAGGGATTTAAATTTGGTGAGAGCATTACCTTGAGAAACAAAATTCAAAGAGAGACTTGTGAACTCTTCACAATTTTAGAAACTGTCTACAACTAGCGCAATTGGAATAGTGCAAAAATAACCCAACCAAAACTCCTCCAAAAATTCTAAAAACATTACTGGAGCTTCTCAACACCTTGAAGAACACACTGTAAAAAATTCAGATGAGAAAGCCATCTAGAACTCCCTGAAGAAAATCATCAAATCAGACTCTGAGCAGGTAGATCTCCAAAACAAGCAAACTCTCATGTTTGCCTCTATTGTTATAATCCACACACCAATTAAATCTTCTAAAATCTCCAATCTATAAGTTTAAATAAGAAAGGATATTTGCTATGGTGGATGCCAATTTTAGGTAGGGAAGAAAAGGAAAAGAGCAAAGCTTTCAACATATAAACGCAATGCTTGCAAGAGGTTTTTGGAGGGAATTATGATAGAATCTAATTATTCACAAATGGTGTGAGCAGTTGAATTCTCTCACTTCTATATCTATATATATAGGGAGGATGGTTTGATGCCAACTTGGCATCACACCTTTTTCAAGGAGGGGTAGGTGGCTACTTGCTTGTCAAGCTAGCAAGCAAGAATCTCAAATCACATTTGAATCTTCCCTCCAAAATTCTTTCTTTTCATTAATTAAATTAAGCTCTTTAATTTAATTAATTAACATTTGACTTAACTCTTAAGTTAAACTAGCTTAACTCCTAAGCTTTATTTGCTAACTTAACTCTTTAAGTTATCTTGACTAATTGATGGACATGTTGGCACCAAATAATTAACTCCTTAATTATTAGTCTAACTTAACTTCTTAAATTAATTGATTAATTTAAAACATAATTAATCAAGCAAAAATGACCTTGAAAATTGGTACCATAAAATCAGTCAACTAGGAGTTAGTTTTCTAGCACTTACAAAAATTTTTCCATCAATTAGGAAGTTAATTGGCTTTTGTGTGTGACCTAATAGATTCTACCATTCATTAGACATTGACTCACAACTCCTTGTGACTTTTGAATATCTTATATTCATTCTAGTTTAAAACTCCTTTTAAACTAATTAACTAAATTCAATTAATCTCATTAATGGAAGAGTATCCAATCTCCATGGTCGATGTCCAACCTCAAGCCCATAGAGCCCAACTAATTGGCTGAAATAAATACTCTAGAGAACCATCATAGCTCTATGCACACCATGCAAATACAGTCTTGCTATCTCCTATCTCCTGAAAGAGACCTAAGACAAGATATTTGTCAACTCCCTAATAACCTTGATATTATGTCTCTATTTTCAATGTTTGATCCCTCTATGTGAACTCATCATTGTAAAACTCCATTCCCAAAATTTCACACCACTTTGTTCAAGAATTTGTTGGAATCGATCACTATAAAACACATAAGAGATGCAATCGCCCTTCACTAAAGTGAGGAATAGGATTCCATCTTGGATCTCACAAACTTCCATGCCAAGTAGGTCATACCCAATCTTAATTTGAAAGACCCATTAGGTGGTCAAGGAAGAGTCAAAGTATGAGGACTGGACAAAAAGTTACCATGGATTCTTAGATCAAAGGACTAATAATTTGCACTAGTGTAAGTGGAAGAATTAACTACTATCGACTTACCACTATAACTATCTAATGGATTCTCCAGTGGGTCTTCAGTACCATGCTCTTTAATAATCACTCACTAACATACACCTATATCTCATATAGTTGCTCATGGAACGGAGCAATAACCAACTCTTAGATTTATGCATCATTAGTGCTAGCCTATTCAGATCTTATATGCCCTATCTCTCAAGATCCTATGACTTAAAAGATTTGAGATCACGACCTTGTGAAACTTATTCCATGGTCATCAAACCAAGTCCCGCAACCATAGCTAATCTAAGGGCTTCATTCAAATGCGAGTGAAGTGAAATAAAGTATAGGATGAAGGTGGCCACATGAAAAATATCATTCAATTAAGATTATTTTACAAGAAAATAGTTTTTACAAGGCTAAAACCATTAGCTTGCAGCGCACTATTCTAACAATTTTCTTATTTAATCATCACTACTTAAGAATTTATTCCAAAATACAAGTTTAATGTCTTACAAATTGCAATGTTTACAAACTAAAATATTTCTCAATGTTCTTATAACTCCAATAAGTAAAATTTATTTCATTTTTATTTACATGTGTAGTTAATTTATTATTTTTTGAATTATCAAATAGCATGCATAGTGTAAATTGTCATAAAATAATAAGTAAATAATTAATATTCAATTCAATTTAAAATGTTAATCTTTTAAAAGTTTCCTTTACAATTATAAAATATACAAATAATTTAATAAATAATTACTCATAGTCAACTTTTCTTTTCTTTTTTCCTGATCTGATGCCACTAATATGGTGCTTATAAAAATATCTTTTAGATCCCAATCTTGTCTTTTGAGACCAAAAATCATAAGGCAAAAATATGATTATGGATATTCTAAAGTTACTTATGACACAAATATATATTATAAATTGGATAAACACAATATATATTTTAGTTATAATAGGTAAATTGATTGTACAAATAAAACTGAAAAATAAATAAATAACCAATAAGAAATTTTTTAATTGAACATGAAACTCAAAATTTTAAAAATTTGATATTTGGGCAAAATCGCCTAATTTGATCAACGTGAAAATATGCTATGCATAATAATGTAGATTGATATATAGTTTTGTCTAATTTGTACCTTGATCATTATATAAACATTAATTTTGACATCATCTTAATTGTATAAGCTTCATAAAATTTTCAATATATTGAATGTTATGATGGTAGCTGTCCATGAATGTCACTTCTTGATGTGAACAATAAGGAATGTATAGTTGATGCTTGAGAATGAAAGTTGGGATTGTTGATTTGCAATTTAAGAAAAATAAATAGAAATTTTCAAAATGCCAAACCACAAAATTCGGGGAAGAAGGAGTAAGCGCATAAACCCCTTCTCACCTTTCCTAATACATTCGATTTCCTAAATACTTCTTCGACTGATTTTGTGCGAATGATTAGTAGGATTTTTCCAATAACTTTTTGATTGATTTTATGAGGATCGAGACTAGAGAGGATATGAAAGCAATAACGGGCAGAAAAAAAAAGGAGAAATCAGTATTAAAAAAATATAAATGTAACATATTACACAGAAATAAGTTCAACAGCTAAACCTCACCCCATCCCCCAACCCCCCTCCCCCCAAAAAAAAAATTTGATCACAAATTTATTAAAATTATTTATATAATTCAATGAATTCACATGGCATTCAAAGAGAGGGTACCTAATATTAAAGTTTTACTACTTGACCTTTTTTTAGGCAAACCCTAAAGAGTATTTCCTCAAAACTTCATTAACTATGTCCTCCCCTATTCATTTCTTTTCCTCCCATTCTATACTTTCATTTCTTGAATCGCTTTTATTAGCTTACCTTTCATTTTCCATATAGTTCATAATTTGTCAAATATGAACTACATTTGATAATAGGATAATTTTTTAGGTTACTATTTATATATGTAAATCTAATTCACATTCCCAACCAACTAAAGTATTTTAATCAAGTACTTATTGAATTTTCCTCTATAGTTGGTTTCAACTTATTGTTTCACAAGGCACAAAGTGTATTAGTTAATATCTTGTGGTCATTTTAGAATTGATATATACAGCTATAACACTCTTAACTTGATACCAATCCCAAAATCTTAATTTAACAATAGAAATGTGGCTGTTTTAGTTTAACTCTTCACTACCTAGTGCGAAACCCAAGGATATACTAGTCTTGAAACCCCAAACACATAATTTGATATTGAACAAACCTTAAAATAAAAAGCCTCCCTATTGAACCCCTAAAATACTTGATCTTAGAAATGCAAATTATTGAGAATAAAAGTCAAATATTGAATAAACACTAGAAGGAATGAGTACCGTAAAAGAACATATTTAATTTCTAGATGTAGCAAGTAAAGTCATGATTTTTCTTGAGAGAAAAATGCAATAAATAAATCAATATTCATAAAAAATCTACCATACATGTTTTTAAGCGAGTATTTATAGACTCTTTGCAAGCTCTAATTAAAATAAGATATGAACTAAGCCTGTGGATAATAATCAAGCCAAAATCTAGTTAGAAATAATAGTTTGACTTGGTTACAACTTCTTCTTTTCTCCATAAGTCTCACACGTTTGAAACTTCTTTTAGCTTTCATGGGCTTTTTCAATCCTTGTACAGCAAGCACAAGGTGAAAGGATGTCCAACTTCATTCATTTGGTTTCTTGACATGTTTTTCTCTTCTTTAGCCTATTCTTGATACATCTTTTCAACAAATAACATAGCCAACTTTGCAAAGCCATCTTTATCTTTTTGCTTTTGCGCTTGTAATAGATCCCATTGGCATGTTGCAATCTCTATTTTGTCCTCCAATACCAAAATAACCATCTTACCTATCGGTGCTCATATCAAATAAAGTATCACACCTCTACTGAAACATGCAAAATGTCATACAACCACCACATTGCACTCATCTTGATTGGAATAATCATCTTATGTCTTTTCGGTTATGGTGCTCACTGTGCTTTTCCAAAGTTAGGTGCTTCAAGTTATGGTGAACCATTATGTGCGATTACCTATCCAAACAAATACTAAAATTTATTGTGGAGTTTAATCAATGTACTTTAATTAGTGAAATTTATGTACCAAGAACAAGATATAATTAATCCTAAAATATTCTAATTATCTAAATTTTGACTAAAGCGTAGGGTATGTCTAAAATTAGGTGTCCTCTAGTACGTGTTTAACGTTAAACACATTATTATTTAAAAGAGTACTTGCTACCCATTAAGCAGGTTATAATTACTTGCTACTCGTTCAGCAGGTTGTAACTACCTTCAACCTATATTGCTAGTTATTCATGATTTTAATTATACATATTTGGTTCATTGAACCAAATGTATCTTATTCATTGATTATTAAATCCTTTTAAAAAGGCTTAAAATAAATTAGATCCATTATAAAATGGATTTGAGCTTGTGGATTTACTTTAGCCCATTATTAAATTTGAACCTAAAAATTAACATTTTATAATTGATATAAATAATTGTTATTCAAATATTGACTTCATTATCATATTTAATTATCACCACTTAAAAATTTATTTTAAAATACAAGTTTAATCTCTTACAAATCACAATGTTTACAAACTAAAATATTTCTCAATATTCTTATAACTTCAATAAGTAAAATTTATTTCATTTTTATTTACATAGGTAGTTAATTTGTTATTTTTTAAACTATCAAATAACATGTATTATGTAAATGGTCATATAATAATAACTAAATAATTAATATTTGATTCAAATTAAAAAAAACATCAATCTTTTAAAAGTTTCTTTTATAATTATAAAACATACAAATAATTTAATAAATAGTTACTCACAGTCAAAAAAAATTTTTTTTATCTAACGCCACTAATCTCTATGGTGCTTATAAAAATATATTTTAAATTCTAAATTTGTCTTATGAGACAAAAAATGATAAGACAAAAATATGATTATGGATATTCTAGAATTATTTATGAGACAAATCTATATTATAAATTGGAAAAACACAATATATATTTTAGTTATAACAAATAAATTAATTGTACATATAAAATTGAAAATTAAATAAATAACCAACAAGAAATTTTTTAATTGAAACGAGAAACTCAAAATATTGAGAAGTCAATATTTGTCCAAAAATATGCTATGCATAGTATAGATTGATATATAATTTTGTCGGATTTGTAGCATGATCATTATATAAACAATAATTTTGATATCATCTTAATTGTATAAGCTTCGTAAGATTTTCGATATAATGAAAATTATGATGGTAGCTTTTAGGAATGGCAAACAAGAATGAAATGTACGGTTTATGCTTGAGAACGAAAGATGTGATTGTTAATTCTCAATTTTAGAAAAATTAATAGAAAATTTCAAAATTCCAATCCGTTGAATTTGTGGAAGATTGAGTAAGTGCATAAACCCCTTCTCATCTTTCCTAAAACTTTCAATTTCCCTAATACGTCTTCGACCCGTTTTGGGCAAATGGTCAGTAGGATTTTTTAGTAACTTTTTCATTGATTTTGTGAGGGTCCAGAGTAGAAAGGATATGTAAGCAATAACTGGTGGAAAAGATGGAGATAATCAATATTAAAAAAATATAAATGTAAGACACTACCAAGGCATATGTTCAACAGGTCACTCCCCTGAAATGATTGACTACAAATTTATTAAAATTATTTATATAATTCAACGAATACACATGTCATTCAAAGAGAGGGACACCTAATATTAAATTTTTACTAGTTAAACTTTTTACACAAACCCTAAGTAGTATTTCTTCAAAACTTTATTGACAATGTCCTCCCTTATTCATTTGTTTTCCTCCCATTATATACTTTCGTTTCTTGAATCAGCTTGAATCAATTTTATTCTCTTATTTTTCGTTTTCCATATAGTTTATAATCTTTTAAAGATGAACTACATTCGATAATAAGATAATTTTTTAGGTTCCTATTTATATATGTAAATCTAATTCTCATTTCCAACCAAGTAAAGTATTTGAATCAAATACTTCATCAATTTTCCTCTATAGTTGGTTTCAAGTTATTGTTTCACAAGGCACAACGTATATTAGTTAATATCATGTGGTGATTTTAGAATTAATATATGCAGCTATAACATACTTAACTTGATACCAATCCCAAAATCATAATTTAACTATAGAAATCTGGCTATTTTAGTTTAACTCTTTACTATCTAATATGGAACCCTAAGGATATAATGATCCTGAAACCCTAAACACACAATTTAATTTTGAATAAACTTTAGAATAAAAACCTTCTCTATTGAGCCCCTAAGATACTTGAACTTAGAAATGCAAATAATTGGGAAAAAGAATAAGAAATTAAGTAAACACTAGAAGAAATTAATACCTTGAAAGAACCTATTCAATTTCTTCATGCAACAAACAAAGTCGTGGTTTTTTTCAAGTGAAAAATGCAATAAATAAATCAATATTCATCAAAAATCTACCAAAACATTTTTAAAAGAATATTTATACTCTCCTTGCAAGCCCTAATTTAAGTAAGATGTAAACTAAGCCTACAGATAATAACCCAACTGCAAATCTAGCTAGGAATAAGAGTTTGACTTGGTTACAACTTCATCTTTTTTCCATAAGTTTCATATATTTGGGACTTCTCTTCGCCTTCTTGGGCTTTTTCAAACCTTGTATACCAAGCACAAGGTGATCTCTATCCAACTTCATTCTTTTGATTTTTTGACATGTTCTTCTTTTCCCTAGCCCATTCTTGGGGCATCTCTTCAACAAATGACTTTGCCAAATTTACGAAGTTATCTTTTGGTCTCTTTTGTTTTGCTCTTATGGTAGGTCCCATTGGCATGTTAGGTCCCATTGGCATGTTGCAATCTCTATTTTACCCTCCAGTGTTGAAATAACCATCTTGCCCTCCAATGCCTTGAATGCTTATATTAGTCCCTACCTCCTCAAAAAAATTCCTTCTCGAGTTTGAATCCAGATTAGAAAGAGAAAGATCAAAAATATTAAAAGTAGCAAAACCTTTATTCTAACTTGGAATGTCATGTTGGAATTATGCCCCGTAGCAAATTAGATTGGCATGTAAATTATTTTGCTTGTGATATAAACTTGGTTGAATGATATTCATATTTTAATGGACATCTTTATCTTATACTTATTTTACTTTAGTAGCATTTGGTTGAAGCCCTTAAATCCCGCCATACTATGGGACTTGTTCATACACTTGCTAAGGATCATGAAACAAATCTTACACGATCATGATCTTAAAATATTTCAAGATATAGAATCCTATGAGACATGGCATTTAAGATTTGGATAGACTTGTACTAGTAATGCATAAAACCAAAGGGTTGCATATTGCTCCGTTTCATGAGTAATCTATGTTAGAGGTGGGTGCATGCTAGAAAATAAATTTACTAAAGGCCTATCTAGAAAATCCACCAAATAGCCATAGTGGCAAGTTGGTAGTGTCAAGTTTTCCAGTTTATGCTCGTGTATGTAGTTAGTCCTTCGGAGTGCATTCAAATAAAAAAGTTCATTTAGAGTGCATTAAAATTTACTTGGATTACATTTCATGAGATGAAATGAAAATTCCAAGTGAAATTCACATTTCACATGCAACTTGCTTGCTTAGGTGGCACCTCATGAGATGTGTGATACGAACTAGCATATGAAGGTTTATGTAGCACTAGGATCCAAATATTTAAAAAATAAAATTGAATAAACTAGACCACACAACACCATAAGGATCTAGACATACATGAAATTCAGACTTAGAAGAGGGAAGTACCTGGGTGAAAATAGAAAATTCGAGGAGCAAGAAAAACTCTCTTCAACCATTGAAAAAGCTTTTCACTGGCGCAGCAGATTCACCACAGGTTTTTCCCAAGCTAAACTTTTTCTTTTAATCTAAAATGTTGTCTAGAATGTCTCAACCCATTGAGGATTCTATAGTTAAAAAATTAGCTCAATCAGAACATTAGAGGGTCTCCCAAAACATGACAGAATAGGTTTCCAGAATCTACTTTTACAAGAACAAGAGGAACCCAAATGGCTTACCTCTATTGAAAGAGTCCACACACCATAACTATAGCTTATTATCTATAATTTTTATGGAAATATTTGTAGAGAATATGAGAGGAAAGGCTGGGAATATGGAGGTGGAAGATAGAGGAAGTTAGAGAGAATAATGGGAAGCTAACAAATTAGATGCCTACTACTCAAGGTTGTTAGGAGAATAATCACCTGGCATACACAGGACTAGGTGGCTAGCCATCCTCTCCTATATTTATATATATAAGTGGGTTGGTGTGTGGTCACATACCTCCCTCAAGGAGAATTTGCCAAGTGTCTATGCTAAGGTGGCCACTATCCTTTAGTGCTTATTGAATAAGAATATTAATTGAAGCTTACATTTCATCTTATGCAATATCTTCCAATTAAATTCCATATCCACATTAAATGAAGTCTTCAATTAATTATTCTCTCCAAAAATTAACTGTCTAATTTAATTAAATTAAACACTTTATTTAATTAATAATGCTTTGAATTAACTCTTAAGTCAAAGTGCTTAACCACTAAAACTTATCAAAATTAATTTAACCCTTAAATTAATTTGATCAATTGATAGTCATGTGACATCAATTAATTAAACTTTAATCAATTGATCTTAACCACTTAAATTAATTTGACCAATTTAACATTTAAATTGGTCAAGCTAAAATGACTATAATTTTGCCTTCTCTAAAACCTATCATGAATTTTCTAACTATTAAAAAATTCTCCTTTCTTCAATAGGTCAGGTTATTGGCTTTCGTGTGTGACTCATTAGGTTCTACCATTCATTAGACATGGGCTCATAAGTTTTTGTGACTTTTGGAGTATCAAAGATTTACATTAGGTTAAACTCTATTAAACTAAGCGACTTAATTCAATTAATCTTATTAATTGAAGAGTACCCAATCTCTGTGGTTAATGTCCAATCTCAAACCCATGGAGCCCAACTAATTGGCCAAAATGAATGCTCATAAAGAACCACTATAGCATTACGCATATGATGCAAATATGATCCTTCCATCTCCTAACTTCTAAAAGAGGCTTAGGAGAAGATATCTGTTAGCGCCCCATTAATACTATGCTTTTATTCTCAATGTTTGATTGTTTTTGTGATCTCATCTTTGGAAACACTTTTCCAAATGATCACATCACATTGTGCAAAGATTGCTTGGAATCGATTATTATAGAACACCAAAGAGATACACTTGCCCTGCACAAAGACGAGGAGTCATATTCTCTCTTAGATCTCACAAACCTCTATCTCCAACAACTCATGCCCAATCTCTATCTGAGTGGCTCATTAAGTGACCATGGAAGAGTTAAAGCATAAGGGTCAAACATAAGGTTACCATGGATCCTTCGGTCAAAGGACTAATAAAATGCACTAGCGTAAATGTACTACTACCAACTTGCCACTATAGCTATCTACTGGATTCTTCAAGTGTGTTTTTAGTGCCTTGTTCTCTAACAAGCACCTATTAACATGTATCCATATCTCATATGGGATTGTTCATGGAATGGAGAAATATACAACCCTTGGATTTATGTATTTGTTAGTGCACGTTTATCCAGATCTTAGATGCTCTATCTCATAAAATCCTATAACTTGAAAGATTTAAGATCATAATCATATAAGACTTAATCCATGATTGCTATCCAGTGCTTGACCAAGTCCCATAGTCTTGTGTGATCTAGGGACTTCATCCAAATATAAGTAAAGTAAATAAAGAGTATAAGATAAAGATGGCCATATGATGGATATCATTTAATCAAGATTGTCTTACAATGAAATTGTTTACAAGGCTAATCTAATTAGCTTATGGGGCACTATTCCATTAGCATCACACTTTTTCTCCCTCTATAAATAGAGAACATGGCCGAAAATTTATAGCTAGCTTCAATTTTTAGATCTAATTGTTAGATTACTTTTTTCCCTTTAATTTTATGTGATTCTCTCATGTGTTGAGGCTTTATATTTTCTTCACCTCTCCCTATTAGATTTAGCCTTCATCCCCTCTCTTCTCTCTTTAGTTTTTTAGTTGACTTAGAGGAGATTTAGATTTGCCATTGGTATGTGGATCATCACATTAGAGGTAAAATACTTGGATTGCTTCGCTTTTGGAGATCCATTGCAGTCTTGTTAATTTGGAGTAGTTTTTGATTTTCTATTTTTGCTGAAATTTTTGTTAGAGGTTTTGCCAATGTGTTAAGGAGGTTGTGTCCAAGTTTCAACAATTGACAAGGCAATTGTTGCCAAGTTGTTGCAATTAAAATAGTGCCCGACAAGCCAATTAGATCAGCATATAAACTATTTTACTTGTGATACAATGTTGATTGAATGATATTTGTTAAATGATCACTTTCATCTTATGCTTATATTTACTTCATTGGTATTTGGTTAAAGCCCACAAGTCACAAAAGATAATGGGACTTTGTTAGTACACTCGGGGATAATCATGAATAAATCGTACATAATTGTGAACTTAAATCTTCAAAGTCATAGGAACTTAACAGACAGGGCATCTAAGATCCAAATAAACTTGCACCAATGATGGATAAATCCAAAGAGTTAGATATTGATCCATTTCATGAGCAAGGCCATATAAGATATAGGTGTACTTTAGTGAGTGCTTGTTAGGGAACAAATTCACAGAAGATCCACTAGATAGCTATAGTGGTAAGTTGGCAGTGGCAAGTTTTCTAGCTTACATTGGTGCATATAATTAGTCTTTTGACATGAAGATCTATGGTAATCTTATGTTTAGGTTCTCATGCTTTGACTTTTCCTTAGCCACATAGTAGTTTGTTTAGGTGAAGATCGGGTATAAGCTACTTAGACATAGAGGTTTGTGAGATCTAAGATGGGATCTAACTCTTTATCGTTGTGAAAGATGAATATATCTCTTATGTATTCTATAATGATCGATTTCAGAAAATTCTTGCGCAAGGTAACACGACAATTTGGAAAATGATTTTTTCAAAGATGAGGTCATATAAGAAAATTAAACATTAGGATAAAAACAAAGTATCGAGGCTACTTGGGAGCTGAAAAATATCTTGCCTTAAGCTTCTTTCAAGAGATAGAAGATAGAAGGACTGTATTTGCATGGTACGCATAGAGTTAGAATGGTTTTCCAAAAGCATTCATTTCAGCCAATTAGTTGGGCTCTATGTGCTTGAGGTTGGACATCGACAATGGAGATTGGGTACTTTTTAATTAATGGAGATTAATTGAATTGAGTTATTAGTTTAAAGGAGTTTAAATTATTATGAATATTTGATATTCTATAGGTCACGAGGAGCTATAAGTCTATGTCCAATGAATGGTACAATCTAATGGGTCACATAAAAATGCTAATTGGAAATCCTACTTGATGAAGGGATTTTTCTAAGAGTTAGAAAATTCCACCTTGACTAATATTTGAAGGAAAACAATTGACAAGATTGTTGGTAATTTTGGCTTGATCAATTTAATTGTTAAATTCATCTAAATAATTTAAGGAGTTAAATTACACTAATTAAATTATGGTTAATTTAAATGGTGCCACATGACTATCAATTGGTCAAGTTAACTTAAGGATTTAGGTTAACTAATTCTAACTTAAAGAGTTAAGCTAATTGACTTAAAGAGTTAAGTCAAGGTTAATTAATTAAATTAAGGGGTTAATTTAACTAATTTGAATAATTAATTTGGTGGGAAAATCACAATTAAATAGTTCATTTGGAGTGCATTAGATTTTATTTGGATGAAATTTCATGAGATGAAATAAAAACTCAAAATGAAATTCAAATGCACATTTAAATTCACATGCCATTTGCTTGCTAACTTGAAAGCAAGTTGGAACCAACCTGAGGAAAGTGTGATGTCACTTGCCATCACACATTCCTTCCCACTATATATAGACATAGAGAGAGAATGTGGTGGCCACTTGGCGTAAATGCAAGCAACTTAGATCTAAGAGTTAGATTCTCTCATTTTCCCTCCAACTTTCCATGTGTTGCCTCATGTGTTGAAGCTTCTCATTTCTTCATCTCTAATATTTTCTCTAGCTAACATTGAGGAGAATTAGATTGTGCATTGTTCTGTGGATCTCATCATTAGAGGTAAGATAATTGGATTGCTAGCCTTTTGGAGATCTTCTATTCAGGTAGTCACTTGGAGGCAATTCTACAGAGCCTTCTCATTTTTGTTTTGATTAAATTTTCTACTATAGATCCATCAAGGTGTTGGTGTTCTCTAATCTAAATTTTTTTTGGAGGAAAAATCATTTGGTTGGGTAAAAGTTGCTAAGGAACCTATATATGCCGTTGGGAAATAGTTTCAAGGAGTTGAAATCTTCTTCCTAGTTTCCTTGGATTTTGAGCATTTCAAGGTAATCCTTATACCAAATTTGAATGTAAGGCATGTTTAGATCCTTGGTTTCATATATAGCCTTATTATTTTGGCATTTTTATGTTTTGATAACTGGATCCTAGCTCTATATGCAACTTCAAGTGGCATTAGAGCATAATTCATACTTTGATTTGGATTTCTTTTTTGTTGATTAATTGATTCATGTGATGGATTGATCAAAATCTCTAGAAACTTGATCCAACCTATGGATTGGAGTGTTTGGATGATGTTGTATGTGGCTTATTTGCTTGATGAATTCAAATGAAAGAATGTTAATGCGTGCTCTAAGTGTTAATTCAAATAATTAGTATGTTTTAATTCATAGTTGCTAATGTTGAATGTTGATTTAACATTAGTTGATGTTATATGTTGATATAACATGTTAAATTTGGCCTCAAGGTGTTTTAGTCATTTTTAGGTCCAATAAGATTGGAGTTTATTAAAGATTTTTGAAGAATATGACTCTTAAACTTATTTGTAAAAGCAATATTGAGCACTTGAAATTCCATTTTTAAAAGTTATTTTGAATCTAGAATTTCATATATATTGTGTGATTTAATGTTTAGGAGGTGTCAGAAATTTTTTGGTGCACAAAAATTGAGCAAAAACTCACTTGACTCAACCAAAACTGTAAAAGAAGAGAGCTGCCAAACTTGGCCTGGCATTGGCTAGGCAGTAGGCGTGCCAACTGCACACCTGCCTCATGTTGTGTGCCAAAGCCAGGCTAATAAGGGACAATTGTGGTCTAGGTGAGTTTTTGAGTGTTGTTTCTAGTTTCTTTAGTGATCAAAAGTATTTTATTTCACACATAATAGATGCACAAGTATTATGCAAGTTCTCAAAATTATATTTGATATTTTTTATTGCTTTTAATAACTCGTTAAATTTGATCTTCAATAATGATGCATAATTGTTATGCTTGATCTTGCTTGGCTAATTAATTATTTATGAGATAAGCATTTAATTGTTGGAATTAAATGCCAATTCTAAATTTATTTATTATTCATTTAATTGTTGAATGGATGATGAACGAATAGGGATGATCATAAGTTTTTAATATTGATTTTATTTATTTCAAGTCATTGAAAAGTGTTGTATTAAATTGGGCCTTGCATGTCTCTTAATTTTTATCTTGTAATGTTATGAGAGTAGAATCACTAGGAGTGAGGATTTCTTTTTCATGCAAATTTACAAGGAGCAAAAAAGACCATTGGAGGCATGAAGACTCATGAATGCATGGGGACATACTCATGTAATAGCTAGATTTAATCAATACATTAAAATCAACTAGGTGGTGTACCTATGGCTCTAAGTATGCAACTTGGTTAAGGCTCATGGTCATTCTACCTTAAGACCATGCTTTCCATTTCTTGTTGATATATGAGATGCATGGTTAGAATATAAAAAACTTAAATAAGGAGACAAATGATGAGATATTTACAAGCAAGAAAAACCTTTTACTTGGAATGTCGAAGTGCTTTCAAATTTTAAGCCAAAATGAATACAAATTAAAATGATTTTTAATTAAACCAGGCCTTCTACCACTAGTTTATTGCATGATGATGTTACTATCTTTGTGTAATATACATTTGCTCACCGGGGTCACACTTAGGTGAAAAGGTGTGATCATATACTTAGGATATGATACACCTATGATTTGAAGCTTCTCATACATTATACACTCAGATATGGGGGATGTTGTGGAACGGTCTCAAGTCAAAGTTTGATTGGTTAGTTTGACTTAACACCTAGTAATGTAGAGGTCATCCAATTAAGGGATCTACATGGAAAATAAGGTAAAATATATCAAGAGTTGCATAGAGATGTAATTAGCAAAAATTGCTTACCTTTGTATTGATTTTGGATATACATCCAAACACAGAGGTCCATTTACAAGTCCTTAGGGTCTTTATTCTCACTAGAAAATGAGATTTCTCAAATTCTTCTAGAGAGTGAAGGATTTGATGAAATAGTAGGAGAAAAATATGCTTTAAAGACCATAAACATGTTTTCAATATCAATATTCAGTCATATGCTTATACTCTTCTATTTTGCATTTTGTAGATTTTCAGAATCTTTCAAAAACAAAATGGCTAAGAATCCACTCCACATTACTTTGAAAACTAGTAAACTTACCTAGCCAAATTTCTGCAATTAGTTGAGAAACCTCAAGATAGTTCGTAACTTCAAAAGAGGACCTATTTCTTTGATCAAAGTCCACTGGACAATTTAGGTGATGACCTCACTGATGAGGCATGTGAAGTTCACTAAATTTGTAGATGATGATCTACAAGCGAGATGCTTCATGAAAGCTTCCATGACCAATGAGCTCTAAAAAACTCATGAGCATATGAAGCATGCTAGTGAGATTTACACATACCTACAAGTGTTATATGGTATTCAACCTAGACATAAAAGGTTTGCTTTGTCTAGAGAGCTCTTTAGGTCTAGGATGGTTGAGGATTCAGGTGTCCATGGTCATAGGCTCAAGATGATTAGACTCATCGAAAAGTTTGGACAACTAAATGAGATCATGGACAATGATCTCTATGTGGATTTGATCCTACATTCATTACTCTTCTCATTTGACCATTTCATTATAAACTTTAATATGTCTAAGTAAGAAGTAATGATTAACAAATTGGTGAATATGTAACATCTTGAATTTTGAAATCCTGAAATATAATAAAATATAAAATCAATAAGCTTGACTAAATTAATTTTAGGTTAGAGTTAGTTAAAAATCTAGAATTAAATACTTACGAATGAAGGATTAAATTGAAAATAAGATAAGGACTTGATTATTTAAAATTATAAAATTTAAGGGGTTAATGTAAGGGAATTAAAAGTTTAAGGACTCTAGAATAATTAAATTTGGACATGATTGCCCAAAGATAGAAATTTTAGGGGTCAATGTGTAGGAATTAAAAGCTGAAGGGATTTAATTGAAGCCTAGGGATCAAAGTGATAGGTTGTTGGAAGTTTAGGGGTGATATAGAAAATGGTGGAAACGTTATGGGGATAAATTGAAGAAATTGAAAATTGTTGTTATATATACAAAAACAAGGACAAAAATTATAGAAATCTTTAGAGTTGACCTAGACCTTACCTTAGCAGTGAACAACCAAAAATTGACCACAAAGCTAGAAACTAACACCATAGAAATCTTCCTCTGGCTGAAACGAACCATACCAAACTTGACCCAAAACACTAGCGAAACCAATGAGAAAAAGAAAGCTAACAGTAGAGCATGATGGAGGTAACAATTTTATAGTTTTCAATGATGGAAAATGGTTGGGTATTGGTGGGCTTTAGTCACAGCAACATGGGTAGTTTGGTACTGGTGTCAATTTAAAGTTTCAACAACAAGTGGTGGAGAAATTGATGTGATGGCACAATGATGATGGGTTAAGGTTTTGCGGTAGTTTTTAGCTTGATTAGACGGTCAAATGATAGCCAACTGAGAAATTATTTGAGGGGTTTTACTTGCCTTGATGAGACACACCAACTAGTGGTAACGGTCTCTACTTTAGCAGCGTTGCATGATAGCAATTTTGGACTAGTTATGCAGAATGAAGTTTTA
This sequence comes from Jacaranda copaia, assembly GCA_014898725.1. Lineage (NCBI taxonomy): Eukaryota > Viridiplantae > Streptophyta > Magnoliopsida > Lamiales > Bignoniaceae > Jacaranda > Jacaranda copaia. The sequence goes on along the minus strand of JACGDI010001558.1, from coordinate 419,520 downwards.
GACTTATTTAGACTATTCCCATCTTGAAATTAAATCTCAATTCAATCTAAATTGGGTAATTTTCAATGATCAAATTTTGATTTGATTAATTTGTTAGGTGTCGTCAAATTTTTGGATCGAAGCCTAATCATGATATGTACTAAGATTGCTAAACTATGATTTAGCCTAATTTATGAATTAATTTTACAATTATTATAATGTTGAAACTAATCAACTTGGATGAATATCGTTAAGACCTTAAGTATGAACAACGATATATGATTTTGTAGAACATCTAAGTATAACATGAAACTTGAAAGAATTATGACTGAACAAATAAGTGAACATAGAACTTGATAAGAACATTGAAGTGCATTAAGAATAATGATTCACAAATTAAGGCAATATTATTTTAGGTTATGTATTCTGAACTTTAAATTAATTCAAAACCATGGACATAGACTCTCTAAACAACTGAGGATTTCCATATTCAACTATCTTAAATATCTAGATATGAAATTCAATCATCATAATTGTATCAAAACAACCCTAAGTTTGATAAATACATTAACTATATTTATAATAAAGATTTAGAGGATTGATAGAATGAAACTTTGAGTTATTTTATGATAGCTCTCCATTGACTAAGAAGCTAAAACCTGAGCGACGATATGACTAAGAATTTCTCTGTATTTGCCAAGTGAGTTTACACTCAATAGTATGAGATTTCTTTGCTAGGGAAAGAACATATATATTTGTTATATATCTTGTTCATTTTTTTTCATTTAATCTATGTGTTGAAAATAGTACTCCATATCATCTTTTATACTGAGCACTTCTATTGATATTAATTAACATTGCTTTACTTGAAATTGGGCAATTCTGTTAAGTAAGCTAAAAAGTGATTTTGAAAATATATTTTTATCGCCATGTCATTATAGACATCAACTTGGTGCTAAATTAGTTTATATGTTAACGTGACCACTTCATATGTTATTTAAATATTGTTGGGTGTGCTGCATAGTCCATAGTATGATGTATAATCTACATAAACATAAATATTACCTTTGGGGATAGGCCTTGGGATCAATTACAAAAGATGGCTGGGTGGAATGGATCATGCCAATAAATCTTTTGCCTAATACCCGTACGTGAGGTACAAAACCCAATCATATAGCCAGCTTAAGGTAGTTGCCTATGAACTGGTAAGGCATGTGGCTAGCCATGCTTAACATATGCTTATAAGTATTCAAGCTGATCACTCGGTACTTGGAGGAATAAGGATTTTTCTTATTTTCAAAAGTAGAGTGATAATGTAGGAGAACCACCAATAGCTTTTTTTTGAAAATATTTGCTAAATTGTAATTGGTCAATTTCTCAACATCATATGTAAGCTTTAAAACTCAAACATTTGTGAAATCCATCACTTGTTTGGGACGGTGGTGAGATGGATCCCAAAAATTTTTGACTAAAATCTTATCCTTCAACTTCTAAAAATTTTAATGCTTCCAGTTATTTTTTGTATTTATTTGAGAAATTATCACATTGTTGTTATTACTAGACTATCTCACTAAGTTATTCGGACTTACATTGCTTCATTGTTATTCTTTGTTTTGTACCCTAAATAAGATCTAGTGGTGAAAATAAGCTAACCCAGATGACACATAAGGTAATAAGGGTGATAGAAGTGCAAGGTGTGATTCGTGATATTTAGGTTCATATTTTAACCTCTTCTGGACATTTCTTGTAGAGATTAAATAATTTGGCTTTTAAGAAAAATATTTTTAGTCATTTAAAAAGTTTGTGGTATAGATTTGAGTAGCACCCTGATCGGAAGCAAACACCACCTAATTGGGGTGTTATAGGGTGGTATTGGAGCTTAAGTTTGAAAACCTGAGCTACACATGGATATGATCCTTGAAATATAAAAGGTTTGCTAAGTTGATAGTAAGCTTAACTCTAAGATTTGAATGAGACATGAAAGTTTTAGTTAGTAGAGATCAAGCATAACTTTAGAATTGACTAGCACACGAATTTTTAGGATAATGTTTGTTTTGATGGACATGAAAGGTTATGGTTGGGCAGTCGATAAATGTATAATCTATAACTCCTAAGGTATCAAGCATGCAACTCTTATAGTTGAAGAGAATAACATTCTTGAGAACTTGTATTAGATGCAAACTTGTTTGAGAGCACTCTGGTCGGTGTGTGAATCGATGACCATATTAGATAGAGCTAAATTGAATAAGTAGAAAATCTTTTAGATCAATATTTTGGATATAAGCGTATCTTGTGATGTATATGATATAACCATTTAGAAAGTGGTATGCCAACAACTCAAATCTTTTTGGAATATGGAACTTTAGGATAAAGTGGGCTAAGATTGACATGAAAATCTAGCTAGGACATAAACTTATGGGATATTGTTTGATGTTTGAAGAATAAAGGATTGGTGTTGGAATGGCCAGCCAATATCTAGTATGTTATTCTTGAGATGTCAAACATGACTTTAGTAATGTTTGGTGGGATGATATTCTTGGTATAACATTGTGGTGTTGGTGTAATTGTGATAATGGTGCCTGAGAAGCTAAGGATCATTTTGGAATAATCTGTATTTTGGTTTATACACATGGTTGAGATCTATGGGGTATAGTTGTTTCAAAGAAATTAATGCTTTAGTAATGAAATTGACTGGAATAACTACATTAGAGTATTTAGGGGAGAAATAAGGAATATTTCCTATAAGGAAATATTTTAAGAGAATATAACTAATATGTGTGTCTAGTTATGGATTAAATGTTTGGAAAATTAGCTCATAAATGGTGAAAAATCTCACAAGATCATAGCTAACAAAATGAAGGAAAATTGCCTCTAAGGATAAAGTTGTAAGGACAACATTATGACTTGGTGAGAAGAGGATAACATTTGTTTAAGAATGCAAAAAGATATCTAGAGTTAGTAGTAGAGTCTTAAAGGGGGAGTATTAGGTAGGGATGTAGAAATCAATGGAGAAGGATTTGGAGAAAAATATTTGGGAATATATGTTTAGCATACATATAGAGTTGGGAAACTTAACGTGTCAGGGAGATAGTTGTTTAAATAGAATTGAATTTGTCACTGAGGAGAGCAGTTGAGACTAATGGTGTTTGACCTATACATATGGTCGTAACTTGAATGGCATGACTACTTGGAAAATTTGAGTAATAATCATAAGGGAGTTAACCAAAAGGGCAATACGATGATAAGAGATAAGAAAGATGCATGACTACCCACAGGATATGAAGCTTTGAGAAAATGCCCTATTAATCTGATAAGAAAGATAGAATCCTTTCAACCATTATTAAAAACCTTAACACCTTTAAGAATGAGGTTTGTATACACACACCGGTAGAATTGTGAGTAAGACTCATGTATAACTATAAATGGACATAATAACTGGACTCCACAAAGTTTTACATCCTATTTTGGTATCTTGTAGCTTTAGAAATCAAGTAATAACTCTAATGTTGATTTAAAACTTAATAAATCTAATAAGGGAAGTTCTAATACTCTTAAAGAATTAGATAGACATATACATATATATACACAAGATATATGTATTGTCAGCAGCTTTTGGACAAGTGTAATTGTGCGCACGAACTTGAATTCTAGAAACCCTATCACGCATTAAAGTGTTTTACACTTTGTTATGACATAGCGACTTTATTATTATTTAAGAACGTCTTAAGTTGGACAAAAGAAAACTCTATTTCTCCAAGGTAGATTTGGAAAGTCCAAAATATTAATGTGTTGGGAGATACAAACATAGATCAATCACTGCAGCGGATAGCTACCAATTAATCACTCAACTTGTTTAAATAGCACAGTGTTACAGTCATGGGTAGAGATACTCAGGAAAAGATAGATAGTGATGCAAATTCCCCCATGATAATCTCATGAATAGATGATAAAGCAAGATAATTTAGGATAAGACTCTAGTTTTGGTAAAATGATGCCTATGTTGTTTATTAATAAAAATGATTAGGGTCGGTAACTACAAACGTATTATAAAAGACCTTATAGAGAATGCTACGGATATTTGAAATCCATTCACCACAGGTTATGAGGAGATTGGTAATTAAAACATAAGGGCCTTAATTAAAGGTGTGAAAGGAACCTCTGAGTATCAAGAAAGAACCATAAAATTATTGATACAGATTTGGAAGACATTAATAAGAATATAACTAATTTATTTAGTGTCAAACTGAAACATCCTGCTTATGTAAACTGCTTAGCTCATTGTAAAGGCCTATAATTTGTTTAAAGTTGAGCTAAGTTAATGATACATATAGCTAGAAGTATTAGGAAAAGATATATTAAAATTACCTCTTACCTCATGCTATGGGTACCATAAGTTAAAAATTGATCGATGTTTTTATAGTATTTATTGAAATGATTCTCTTATGGTTTTTTGATAAATGCAACTAGATTAGTAACTTTAAAGGTATCTAAAAAACCTTATGGAACGCACTTCAATAAATTGTGGGATTTTATTTACCAAAGTTTATGAAAGGATTAGTAACCAGAAAAAAGAACGTTAATTAAAAATGTGAGAAAGCCATCAAAACATTGAGAAATGACCATGTACTTTGATAAGGACTTGCAGGGCAAGGATAGAAACTAAACAAGCCTCATTGAATGTGGGATTATAATACCTTCCCCCACACATTACTTTGCTTAGTGTAAAGGTGTATAGTTTATTTAAGGTAGAATTAAGTTGAAAATGATCTTGACTAAAAGTTTGTGGAAGAGATGCATTGGGAATTACCCTTCATTCATAATATAAGTACTATGGACTAAAGCCATGTCATTTTGGATGTAACATTTGCAGATGTGATATATATGATGTTTTGATTTATTGAATTAGTTTCTGATAATTTTATTAGGAACATTTGATGAACTTGGAGTCAAGAGAAAAGTCATACCATGTTTACACTAGATGTTACGGAAGCCTACAGGAATACCAATTATATGTTAATCTAATAATTTGAGTATCAATGGGGAGAAGGTACATGTAAACGTTTGTAACATAATGAAAGAATGTTAGGATAATCCTGCTAAGATCAAGGTTATAGTTAATTGGAAATAGTAAAGTGACCCTACGAAAACCAAAATTTTTAGATGATTGAATACGGATGGGAGACATTAGAAAGACAACATCCTTTGGGTTATGCCCATTAATATCACAGATGTATTTAAGATTTTATTAGGTGATGGATATGTTGACTCATTTAAACAAGAAGAATTGACAATCTTAATACATGGGGAAAGGTATGAAGAGATCTCAATGAATGACGAAGAAGATTAGTGGTGCCAGATATTATTCCTATTATAGAATGTGCATAATTGTTTTACACATCTATGCTCCTGCAAAAGGTTATATTATAAGAAGAGGAATCATAGGTACCCTAAGAAAATTTAAATCCTAAGAGCATAACTATCCCATTAGGAATGTATTACTTGTCTCTTTGGGCTGCCATACTAAATTAGAATCACTCTTGTGAGCTAACGGAATTTCCTGGAAAAATATGAGTTATAGCTGAAGGTATACATGGTGTTAGGGTCCAAACATTTCCAAAAAAACTGAATAAACTAGCCCACACACAACCAAAAGGATCTAGACATGCATAGAATTCAGAATTAGAGAAGGGAAATGCCTTGATGAAAATTGAAAAATCAAGGAGCAAGTGAAAACTCTCTTCAACCATTGAAAAAGCTTCTCACTGGCACAGCAGGTTCACCACTGGATTTCCCCAGGTTAGACTACTCCTTTTTGGCTGAAAATTTTACTGGAATGTCATCACACCTTGAGGACACAAAACTCCAAAAATCATCCAATACAGAATGAAAAAGGGTCTCCCAGAACTCGCCACAACAGGCTGCCAGAAACTGCCTCAAACAAGAGCAATAGCAACCAAATAGTTGGCCTATAACGACATAGTCCACACACTGTAACAAGGACCTATTCTCTAAAATATAGATGGAGACATTTTCAGATAATTTAGAAGGGAATACTTGGAAATATGGAGGTGGAAGGTGAAGGAGGTTGGAGAGAATAAAGGGGATGCTAACAAATTAGATGCCCACTACTCAAGTTTGTTGGGAAAATAATCACACCTTGCTTGCATACACCATGTGGCTGCCCACTCTCCTCCAATATCTATATATAGAAGTGGGATGGCACACACTATCCTCAGGGAGAGGGAGCCAAGTTTCCATGCCAAGGTGGCCACTAACATTTAGTGATTAGTGAATATGAACATTAATTGAAGCTTACATTTCATCTTATAAAAATCTTCCAATTAAATTCCAATTCCATATTAAAGGAACCCTTCATGTAATTAGTTTCTCAAAAATTTACTCTCCAATTTAATTAAATTAGAAACTTTTATTTAATTAATAATGCTTTGACTTAACTTTTAACTCAAAGTGCTTGACTCTTTAAGCTAGTCAAAATTAATTTAATTATTAAATTAACTTAAACAATTGATAGTCATGTGATATCAATTAATTAACTCTTAATCAATTGATCTTAATTTAACTCTTAAATTAATTTAACCAGTTTGACATCTAAATTGATCAAGCCAAAATGACTACAATTTTGCCTCCTCCAAAATCGGTCATGAATTTTCTAACTCTTAGAAAATTCTCCTACTTTCAATAGGTTGTGCTATTTGCTTTTGTGTGTGACCCATTAGGTTCTAATATTCATCAAATATGGGCCCACAACTTCTTGTGACTTATGGAATATCAAATAGTCACATTAGCTTAAACTCCTTTAAACTAAACTACTCAATTCTATTAATCTCATTAATTAAAGAATACCCAATCTCCTTAGCCGATGTCTGACCTTAAACCCATGGAGCCTAACTAATTGGCAAAATGAATGCTCTTGAAGAACCATTCTAGCATTATGCATACTATGCAAATATGATCCTTTTGTTTCCTATCTTCCTGAAGTGACTAAGGCAAGATAATAGTCGGCTCTCTAATAACTTTGATACTGTACTTCTGTTCTCAATATTTGATTCCTTTTGTGACCTCATCTTTGAAAACATATTTTCAAATTGTGAGATCCCTTTGTGCAAATTTTTAAGGAATTGATCATTATAAAACATATAGGAGATCCACTAGCCCTTTACAAAGACGAGGAGTCAGATTCCATCTTAGATCTCACAAACCTCCATGTAAAGTAGCTCATGCCCAATCTCTACCCGAGTGGCCTACTAAGTGACTAAAAAAGAGTCAAAGTATAAGGACTAAACACAAGATTAGCATGGATCCTCAGGCCAAAGGACTAATAATATGCACTACTGTATGCAAGAAAATTTGCCACTAGTGACTTGCTATTACGGCTACAAAGTAAAACCTCCTAGCAAGTCTTTAGTGCCTTGTTCTCTAACAGGCATCCACTAACATGCATTCATATCTCATATGGGATTGCTCATGAAATGGAGTAATATCCAACCCTTAGATTTATGCATCATTAGTGTAAGTCTATCCGGATCTCAAATGCCAGGTCTCATAAAATTCGATGACTTAGAAGATATAAGATCACTACCTATGTAAGACTTATTCCATGATCACCATCCAGTGCACAACGAACTCCCATAGTTTTATGTGATCTAAGGGTTTTATCCAACTACAAGTGAAGAAAATAAAGAGCATAAGATGAAGATGGCTATATAATGATTATCATTTAATCAAGATTATTTTACAATGAAATTGTTTTTAACTTGTGGGGCACTATTCCAATAATCTTCCAGTTGCCCTAAAGTCAATGCCCCATGCCTTTGAGATCCATTTTCTCAAGATGTCCTTCAAAGAACTTTTATGATACAAGTTTAATTAGTAGATTTAGTATGTTTTCTTCTGAGGCAACTCTCTCCACTTGAATGTCACCTTTTTCATTGATATCCTAAATCAAATGATATCACCTCAAAATATGCTTGGATCACTAATGAGATCTTAGCTCTTTCAATTGCGCTACCACTACCATGTTGTCACAAAAGATAGCTATTGACTCAGCAATGCTAGGCACTACATTCAACTCTTGAATAAAGTTTTTCATCCAAACTCCTTACTTTGCTACTTTTGAAGCCGTAATGTATTCTGCCTCTATGGTAGAGTTGGTCGTGGTGTTTTATTTGAAACTCTTCTAACTCACTGCACTGTTAGAAAAATACCTTGCAAGCTAATGAGATTAGCCTTGTACAAACTATTACCTTGTAAAATAATCTTGATTAAATATTATTCTCTATATGGCCACCTTCACCTTATGCTCTATTATACTTCACTTACATTTGGATGAAGCCCTTTGGTCACCTAAGGTTGCGGGATTTAGTTTGGTGACCATGGAATAAGCTTTATATGGTCGTGATCTTAAAACTTTCAAGTCATAAGATCTTATGAGATGGGGCATCTAAGATTCGAATAGGCTTACACTAACGATGCATAAATCCAAGGGTTGGAGGTTGCTATATTCTATGAGCAACTATATGAGATATGGGTAAATGTTAGTGGGTGCTTGTTAGAGAACAAGGCATTAAAGACCCACCAGAGAATTCACTAGATAACTAAAGTGGCAAATTGGTATTAGCTAGTTTTCCTACATACACTAGTGCATATTATTAGTCCTTTGACTTAAGGATCTATGGTAACCTTATGTTTGGTTCTGATGCTTTGACTCATCCTTGACCACTTAGCGGGTCTTTTATGTTGAGATTAGGTATGAGCTATGTAGCATGGAGGTTTGTGAGATCTAAGATAGAATTTGACTCTTCGCTATTGTGAAAGGTGAGTACATCTTCTATGTGTTCTATAATAATCGATTCTAAGAAATCCTTACACAAGGTAGTGTGATAATTTAGAAAAGGAGTTTTTCAAAGATGAGGTCAAATAAATAGATTCTAACATTAAGAATAGAAACATAGTATCGAAGCTAATAGAGAGCCAACAAATATCTTACCTTGGGCTATTTTTGGGAAATAAGAGATGAAAAGACCGTATTAGCATGGCACGCATAGAGTGATGATAGTTCTCTAGAATATTCATTTTGGCTAATTAGTTGGGATCCATGGGCTTGAGGTTGGACACCGACCATGGAAATTGGGTGCTCTTCAATTATTGAGATTGATTGAATTAAGTTGACTAGCTTAAAAGGAGTTTTAAACTAAAATAAATATAATATATTCAAAAGTCATAAGGATTTGTGATTTCATGTCCAATAAATGATAGAACCTATTGGGTCACACATAAAATCCAATTAGTTTGCTAATTGATGGAGAGAATTTACCATAAATTGATTAAGTTAACTTAAAGATTAAGTTAACAATTGAGCTTAAATAGTTAATCTAGTTTGACTTAAAAGGTTAAGTCAAAGCATAATTAATTAAATTAAAGAGTTTAATTTGATTAATTAGTAGGAATGAATTTTGGAGAGAAGATTCAAATGAGATTTTGAAGGTAAGATAGGCACTAGGATCTATAATCAAAACTTCAAAACATAAAGTAACTAGTGATTACAAGAAAAACAAGGATCAAATTATGCCTTGGATTTATATTTAGATAGAGAATTACCTTGATAAGCAAATCTGACAAGAAATAAATGAACAGTTCACTGGTTCCAGAATCTGCCTGCTCATGGCACTACGAAAGCATTGCAATGATAGCCTTACCAAATCACCTCCAAATATTTTGGAAAAGTTATTGGAGATATCCAACACCTTGGAGAACCTCTATTCAAAAATTTAGATTGATTGGCCCTCTAGAATGTCCTAAAGAAAATTGTAAAGTCAGTGTTTGTCAAGTAGATCTCCAGAGACTGAGCAAGCCACACATGTTGCCCCTATTTTGAAAGTCCACACACCAATGAGATCTTCCTAAATCTCTAGTCTATGAGTTGTATTAAAACCAGAGATTTTTTTATGGTGGAGGCTGAATTTGGGGTAGGAAGATGAAGAAACAAGCTTAGCATTCAACACATAAAATGCTAGCTTGCAAATGTTTTGGAGGAAAATGAAGAATCTAATTCTTCACATCATTTTTCATATGCACGACATCCTCTCTCTATATCTATATATAGAGGTGGAAAATGTGTGATGCTAAGTTGGAATCACACAATGCATGATGGGGGTGGCCAAGTGGGGTTACCTAGGTGGTAAAATTTGAATCCAAATCTCATTTAAATTTCCTTTGCATCTTAATTACATTTGGAATCTCATTGAAAACTAATTAAGAAGTCATCTCAAATCTTAGTTGAGTCTTCCCTCCAAAATTCATTCTTCCTTAGTTAATCAAATTAAACTTTTTAATTTAATTAACATTCCTTTGACTTAACTCTTTATGTCAAACTAGCTTAACCCCTTAAGCTTATTTTATTAACTTAACTCTCTAAGTTAACTTGACCAATTGGTCCTTAAGCTTAGAGACACCTTAATTAATTATTGGATGATCAATTGATAGTCACTTACGTTTGGATGAAGCCCCTAGATCACAAAAAACTATGGAACTTGGTCATGCACTGGCTGGTGATCATAAAATAAGTCTTGCATGGTCGTGATCTTAAATCTTTAAAGTTATAAGATCTTATGAGATAGGGCATCAAAGATCCGAATATACTTGCACTAATGATGCATAAATCCAAGGTTTGAATGTTGCTCCATTCCATGAACAATTGTATAAGATATGGGTGCATGTTAGTGGGTGCTTGTTAGAGAACAAGGCGCTAAAGACCTGCTGGAGAATCCACTAGATATCTGTAGTGACAAGTTAATAGTGGCTAGTTCTTCTGCTTACGCTATGCCTAAGTTCATTTGAATTTTACTTGCCCTAATTGCATATTATTACTATGAGGCATGGATAATAGATGTGAAAAACAACTTTTCTCAATGGAGATATTGAAGGAAGGATTCATATGGAGCAACCTAAGGTTTTACATCTAAAGAGAGTGAGAAAATGATTTGCAAACTCCAGATATCTATTTATGGACCCAAGCAAGCATCCCAAACTTGGAACATATTTTGATAAGATAGTCAAATTATTGATTTTGTCAAAAAGGTATATGAACCTTGTGCGTACGGAAAGGCTAATAGGAGTAATGATTAATTTATTGTACTTTATGTCGATGACATCCTTCTTATTAGGAATTATGTAGAAATTTTATAGTGTGTTAAAGCATGATTATCTATACAACTCTCCATGAAGGACTTGGAAAATGCATCATGTGTATTGGGAATATATATCTATAGAGATAGATCGAAGAGGATGCGAGGGCATTCCCAAATCCCATACATTGGCAAAATACTAAAGAGGTTTAGTATGGAAGAATCCAATAGAGGATTTCTTCCCATGGGACAAGGCATTCGTCTCTCAAAGTGTATGGCCCCCAAGGCTGAGAAAGTGAAATGAAAATATCTCACATACCTTATGCCTCTACTATTGGAAGCATACTGTATGCAGTTCAATGTTCTAGACTGGATGTGGCATACTCATTAAGTGTTACAAATATATTCAAATCCAATCCCAGTGAGAGTTACTGAATAGCTGTAAAAATAATCTTTAAGAAGGACTAAAAACTTGCTTTTGGTATACGGCAATAGCGAATTGAAACTCGTGGAGTTTTTAGATATTAGTTTCCAATCTAATGTAGATGACCTAATATCCACTTTTGGATACATATTTTACCTTAATGGTGGCATGGTGTGTTGGAAGAGTTCCAACTAGACACCATGGCCTAGATAACCACTAATGTAAAATACTTTATGGTTTTGAAAACAAAAAAGAAAGGTGTTTGGATAAAAACTTCATCAAAGGGTTAGATGTAATTCCTAGTGTGCATGAGCCTACAATTATCTTTGGAAGACAATATAAGACTTGAGCTAAGATCTCATTAGTAATCCAAACACAGTAAAAGTGTTATCATTTGACATATGATATCAATTAATAGAGGTGACAACTGAGTAGATAAAGTTGCCTTAGAAGAGAATATAACAGAACTACTGTCTAAACCCAAAAATGCTAATGGTCTTTGAGGGACATCTTGAGAAAATGGGTCTCAAGACCAAGGGTCATCGACTTTAGGGCAAGTGGGAGATTGTTGGAATAGTATCTTAAAGCCAATTAGATTGACCTTATAAACTATTTCCTTGTAAAACAAATTTAATTGGATGATATTTATTATATGGCCATCTTTATCATATGTTTTTTCTTTACTTCACTTGTATTTGGATGAAAGCCCTAGATCATACAAGATTATAGCACTTGGTCATGCACTGGGTGGTGATCATGGAATAAGTCTAACATGGTCATGATCTTAAATCTTCCAAGTCATAGAATCTTATGAGATAAGGCATCTAAGATCTAGATAGACTCACACAAACGATGAATAAATCTAAGGGTTTGAGATTGCTCTGTTCCATGAGCAATTATATAAGATACAGATGCATGTTAGTGGGTACTTGTTAGAGAATAAGGCACTAAAGACCCACCAAAGAATCCACTAGATAGTTGTAGTGGCAAGTCGATAGTCGTTAGTTCTTCTGCTTACGCCAGTACATATTATTAGTCCTTTGACCTAAAGGTCCATGACAACCTTGTGTTCAGTCCTCATACTTTGACTCTTCCTTGACCACCTAGAAGGTCTTTCTTGTTGAGATTGGGCATGAGGAAATTGGCATAGAGGTTTGTGAGATCCAAGATGAAATTCAACTTCTCATTTTTATGAAGGGTGAGTGCATCTCCTATGTGTTCTATAATGATCGATTCCAAGAAATCCTTGCTCAAGGTGATGTGATAATTTTGAAAAACAGTTTTCCAAAGGTGAGGTCCTATAATGGAATTGAACATTAAGAATAGAAACATAGTATTGAGGCTATCAAGGAGTTGACAAATATCTTTTCGTAGGCCTTTTCCGGGAGGTAAGAGACAAAAGGACCATATTTGCATGACACGCATAATGCTAGAATAGTTCTTCAAGAGCATTCATTTCAGCCAACTAGTTAGACTTTGTGGCCTTGAGGTTGGACATCAACCATGGAGATTAGGTACTCTTCAATTAATGAGATTAATTGAATTGAGTCTCTTAGTTTAAAGGAGTTTAAACTAAAGTGAATATTTGATATTCCAAAAGTTGCAAAGCGTTTTGACTCCATGTTTAATGAATGGTGGAATCTAATAAGTCACAGACAAAAGCTAATGACATGGTCTATTGAAGAAAGGAGAATTTTCTAAGAGTTAAAAAATTCATGACCATTTTTTGAGGAGGCAAAATTGTGGTCATTTTGGCTTGATTAATTTAATTGTTAAATTAATCAAATTAATTTAAGAGTTAAATTAAGATCAATTAATTAAAAGTTAATTAATTGATGTCACAGGACCATTAATTGATCAAAATTAATTTAAAGGTTGAGTTAATTTTGATTAGCTTTAAATTTTAAGCATTTTAACTTAAGAGTTAAGTCAAACGTTTATTAATTAAATTAAAGTGTTTTATTTAATTAAGTTGGGGAGATAATTTTTGGGAAAATTATTAAATGACAAGTTCATTTAATAAGAATTAGAATTTAATTATAAGACATTTCATTAGAGGAAATTGGTGCTTTAATTAAATTCACTAATCACAAAGTTAGTGGCCACCTAAGCAAGGGGCTCTTGGTATCACCTCATTGAAGGAGGGATGTTAGCACTCCTATATATAGATATAGAGAGTGGCTGATCATATGATGCATGAGGTGTGCAATTTTTGTGTGATATTTTTCCAACAATATTATGCAATAGGAATCTAAGTTATTAATCTCCCATCACTCTCTCTTTCTCCTTCCTCCTTCCACCAGAATATTCTCAGCCTTCCTCTCCTCATTCTCTACAAATATTCCATCATTTTTGTAGAGTATAGGCCAGTAATTTGGTGTGTGGATGTTTGCATTAGATGCAATCTAGTTTGGTTGCTTTTTGTTCTTGATTGGAGTTGTTCCGAGCAGCCAATTTTTACCTCTGGTTGGTGTACCTCTAAAGTTTTGATCAGCCTAAAATTTGTATTGTTGAATTTTCAAAGGGTTTAGGAGTTCCAGTTAAAATTTTAGCTCAAACGAAGTAGTCTATTCTAGGGAAAAATGGTGGTGATCCTGCTGCGCCGGTGAAGAACCCATTTAACGGTAGAGAAGAGTTTAACTCTTGCTCTTCGAATTTTCTTCTTTCACCTAGGTATTTTCCCTTTCTAAACCTGAATCCTTTGTATGTATAGATATTTTTAGTTTTTTGGGGGATAGTTTATTCAACTCCTTTGAAAATATTTGGATCCTAGTGCCACACAAACCTTCACACACACCTTTCTCAGTGGTTCCCAAAACCACAAATTATTTTACCTTAATGATTATCTAAGCTATGACATCTGTTTGGAACTCTCCCAACACACCATGTCTCCATTAAAGCAAAATACATATCTAAAAGTGGATATTAGGTTATCTATATTGGATTGAAAACTAATATCTAAAAACTCTACGAGTTTCAATTCTCCATTGCCGATACCAAAATCAAGTCTTTGGTTCTTCTCAAGTACTTTAAGATTATTTTTATAGCTAATCAATGACTCTTACCAAGATTGGATTGGAACCTACTCTTAACATTTAGTGAGTGTGCCACATCCAGTCTTGTACATTGAACGGCATGCAACTATGCTCCATATAATGCATGCATAAGGTATATGGAACATTTTAAGTCTTTCATTGACAGTCTAAGGGGCCATAGACTTGAAGAAATGAAGATCACATCCCAAAATGAGAAATCCTCTCTTGGAATCTTTCATACTAAACTTCTTTAATATCTTGTTCAATGTACAAGATTTAGGAAAGTCCCAACATTTTCCCTGATCTACTGTATAGATACATATTCCATATACGTAGGATGTTTCTCCCAAGTCCATCATGGAGAATTGTGTAGATAACCTTGATTTAGTATACTCTAACATTCCTACCTCATTCCTAATAAGAAGGATGTCATCATCATAAAGTATAATAAACTATATACTACTCCCACTAGCCCACTAGTACACACAAGGTTCATACACCTTTTTAACAAAGCTAAAAAATTTGACTATCTTATCAAAAATGTATGTTTTAATTTCGAGATGCCAATCGCAGTCCTTAAATAGATCTCTGGAGTTTACAAATCTTTGCTCACTTCGTTTGGATGTAAAACCTTTAAGTTGCTCCATATAAATTTCTTCTTCAATATTACCATTGAGGAAAGAGATTTTCACATCCATTTACCATATCTAGTAGTCATAATATATAGCTATGGAAAGCAGAATCTAAATAGACTTAGGCATAGCAATGGTGAAAAGGTTTCCTCAAAATTGATTCCTTGTCTTTAAGTGTAACCCTTTTCCACTTGTCACGCCTTAAAAGTCACTACTTCTCTATCTAACCTAAGCTTTTACTTATAGATCCACTTACAACCAATGAGAACTATTCCCTTTGGTAGATCTACCAAAGTCCATACTTCGTTTGAGTATACAAGTCTATTTTTGATCTCATGGCTTCAAGCCAATATCCTGAGTCTATGTCCAACATAACTTTCTCATAGGTTTTCGGATCTTTATCCGATTGACCTATCTCATGAAGAAATTCAAACTCTTCATGTTATTTCTTAATTCGGTCTGACTTTTAAGAGGTCGTGTGTAAGGTTGTATGATATTTATTTATTTCTACCATTTGTGGGGATATTTTGATTGTCTTGAACTTTACCAAGTCCAATTACAACGCCTTTTATATCTTATAGAAATTTCTTTTCCAAAAAGGCAGCATTTCTCAAAACAAACACATTTTGTTCTAAAGGATCATAAAAGTAATAACCCATAGACTCTTTTGGGTATCCCACAAACTTGCACAAGATAGATCTACTATCTAATTTATTTCCCACTATCCGTCTCACGTAGGTAGGAGATTCCCAAACCTTTAGATAGTAGTAAGAGGGTGCTATGCCATGTTATATCTCATATGGTGTTTTTGGCACCGATTTTGAAGGTACTATTCTCAGTAACTTAGCTATTGTCACTAAGATGTATCCTCAAAAGGATATAGGCACATCAAAGAAGCTTATTAAAGAACGTACCATGTCAAATAAGGTATGGTGTCTCCTCTCAACTACTCCATTATGTTAGGGTGTGCCAAGTGGAGTCCATTGAGAGAAAATCCTATTCTCTTTTAGAAAATCCAAGAATATGGTACTTAAGCATTTTTCCTCTCAATCCAATCAAAGGGATTTAATACTAAGTCCTTTTTGCTTTTATACTTTATTTCTATACTTTTTGAAACTTTCAAAGGTCTTGGACTTGTACTTCCATAAGATATATCTATCCAAATTAACTATTGCCATCAGTGAAAGTGATGAAGTAAGAATAGCTTCTTCTCCCACTAATACTTAGTAGTCCAAACATCCATATGGATCAAATCTAAAGGATTTGTGGAGGGCTCCATTTATCCTATAAAAGGATATTTAGTTATTTATTCCTTCAAATAAGATTCACAAGTAGGAAGGTTTTCAATGCCATTAATATTTAGTACTTTGAGAGCTTCTCACTTGTTCATCCTAATTTTTGGAGATATGACCATGTCTTGTATACCGCATCAGAGTATTATCTTGGATATCTAATTTCTTACTTAGTTGAGAGTGCATTAGTGATGTTTGAGAATCTAATATGTACGATCCTTTGTTAATTGTATCACAAGTAACTAAAAAACTCATTTTTTAATGCCTTCAATCTCCTATTTAATGCAGAAGGATCAAATCATTTGCTATCCAAAATGGGATTTAAAATAATGTTCTCAACAATATATGGTACTATATAACAAAGGTCCAATACAAGTATGGAGTTCTCTAAGTCTAACTTATAGTACGCTTTCAACTTTAGACTCAACTTTTGCTCCTTAGCCAAGGCGATGGATCATATCCACAATACTTAGTTCTATTCTTTTTTCTATTATTTTGTAACAACTTACAAAGAAAAGAACAACATGTGATACCATATATCCATGAGGAAGAATTGATCTTTAATGCATCTCAATAAAATACATGCTTTTCTTAAGGGTTGCAAGGTATTCCCTGCAATAGTACTTCCAATGGCCTATTTTGCTCGAGTATAAACAAATAATATCAATTATTTCCTCTATAATCTTCCTGACTCCTCCAAATGCCTTAAATAGTTATTTTTCCATAGAGAAAGAAAGTTTCTTCCTTTTTACGTCTCTTTTTAGCACCCCTAGGGCCCATAGACTTGGAGGAGGAAACAAGTGTCAAAGGTTTGCCCTTATCATGGTAGTCTATTTCTAGATCAATAAAACTTGGTGAGGATGTGAGGATCAAATCCTCATGGAGGTCAATGTTCATCATTATGGCCAAGCTGAAAAGCTTCCCCAAGCCTAATCATCCTTGGACTGTAATCGATGACACATAACTTCCTATCCATCCTAACTTGGAAAGTTTCCTTTGACAACATGAACTTCTCATACCTCGTTTACTTTACAACTCTTTTTAAACTTTAACCAAGGTCCTTAAAAGTTTTAAAGTTTGTAGATGCTATTATGAAACTAGGGGATAGAATGATCCTAAGCCCAATTCGTGAACTTTTCAAGTGTCTCTAGATCTACCTTAATCCTAAGGGGATTAAAAGTACCATGATATAAGACCTACATCTACTTCTAGGAATCTAGAATGATTTTTGAGGTTAAGATAATCATGGAAATTAGCCCGATTGGTTCATTAGTTTCCAAAATAATGTTGAGTGGAATTTTAACCATTTTTGAGATTTCACAAATCCTCAAATGTGAAAAAGAGAATATGAGCATGTGATTGAATTTGATATTAAAACATGTTCATGGTCTTTTAAGCATGTTTTTCTCCTACTATTTTATCAAATTCTTCACCTCGAGAAGAATTCAGAAAATTAAATTTCCTAGTGAAAATCAAAATCCCAATGACTAGCTAATAGACCCTTATGATCGAGTGCCATCCATGAGCAATTGAAGAGTAAGCAATTTTTGCTAATTGCATCTTATGCAACTCTTGATATATTTTACCTCACTTTTCATATAGACCCATGTGACCATGAGCTATTTATACTACTAAGCATAAAGTCAAATGTACCAATCAAACTTTATCCCAAGACGGCCTCATGATATCCCTCATGACTGAGTGCCAATGTGTGAGGGTTCCCAAGTCAAAGGTGTATCTTATGCTAAGTGTATGCTCACAACTTTTCTCCTAAGTGTGACCCCTGTGATTGAGTGCCATCACACAAAATCAATAGCATCATCATGGCATACACTATTAGTGGAAAGCTTGGATTAATTAAAACACTTTTAATTTGTATCCATTTTGACTTAATATTTGAAAATACTTAGATGTTCTAAGTGGAGGATTTTTGCTTGCAAACATCTCATCATTTTATCTACTTATTTAGGTTCTCTATATCTTAATCACGCATATCATACATCAATAGGATATAGAAATCATAAATAAGTACATAGCCTAGCATGCTTCTAGGGTGGGATGACCATGAGCCTAACCAAGTGATGCACTTAGAGCCATAGGTGCATCACTTTGGTTGATTTTAAGTGCTTTGAATTAAACTAAACTATTACAAGAGTATATTCCACACATTCATGGGTCTTGAAATGGCCTCCATTGAATTTCTTGATCCATGTAACATTTACATGAAATAAAAATCCTCACACCTAGTGGTTCTACTCTCACTTATAAATTTACAAAATAGAACAAGAGGCATGCAAGCCCCATTTAATACGAAACCTTTCAACAACTTTGGAACAAATAAAATCAATTTTAAAAGCTCATGATCATCTCCATTCATTCATCATTCATTAAACAATTAATTGAATAATAAATAAATCTATAATTAATAATTAATTCCAATAATTAAATGTCTATCTCATAAACAAATAATTGAACCAAGCATAACATTTATGCCACAAGTTGGAGATTAACAAGTTTTAAGATGCAACAAAAATGTCAAACATCATTTAGAGGACTTGCATAATATATTTACATCAACAACACATGTGATATGGGATAATCCAGTAGGCCTAATAGGCCCAACTTCAGACGAGACAGTCTATGAAGCCCAAAGGCACATCTATATGGTTGACCTGTATCGACCTCATTTGGTAAGCCCCGCGGTCGACCCATATCGACCTAAGGGCTATTTAAGAAGTTTTAGCATTCAAGTCCGATTGAATTGAATCGACATCTGGGTATATGCTGGATAGGTCGAACCCCTCGGCATTGATGACATGTGGTAGCTGATGTGACCGCTGCCAACTGATGTAACCGCTTCCAATAACTCCAAAAATCCTGCCAACAACTCTGGCAGGGATGTGCTCCTACTAGCATGGTTATTCAGGAAAACAGGAGATTGTGCCACCTGGCACAGTACTGGGATCTAGATAAAGAATGACTCCCAATCCCCTGTCATGGGAAAAGCTAAGTACACTTGATAAGGGTACTTGGGTAAAATCACGCCCACAGCAGGCTATAAATACTACAAGCACCACCACGCTTAAGGTAATGCCATTTACACTATTCACTACATACCATCACTATTCTCTGATCTATCGAAACTAACTTGAGCATCAGAGTACCTTAGCCGGGGGCCTCTCGGCTAGTTGATGTGTGTTCTTGGTTGTAGATCTCAAGCCCAAAACAATTTGAATCAACCGGAGTACTTGACCCTCCAGCTTTTAGTAGCATTATTTGGCGTCATTTGTGGAAACTTGTTGAGATTGCAGCGAAAAAAAAATGGTGAACACGTGTAGAGTAACATTTAGTAGGGAGAAAAACTGGAGATCTACTTCTCCACCACTCTCTAACCCCCAGCAACACACAACTACACTAGGCACCAGCGCTCCCCAGGAACAGTTGATGACGCTACCCATGTCCCAACTGATGCAAATGATCAATGAGCAGATTTCTGCCTAGATATCAGCTTAGTTATCTATTGTCTTGAACACGCACACCTCAGTGCCCACCCCTGTCGCCAGTGTAGCTTTGTAGCTGCCACCACCAAAAAATAGACCCTAGGAGCACAGCCCTTCCCACGAAGCCAGACCAGTCCCAGACATCCACTAGTGAAGAAGAGATGCCTAGAACCACGCGAGGAGGTAACGAACTCAGAGGATCATGTTCGACCTAATCGAGCCCTGCAGCGTGATAAGGTCGAATGCCCAAATTGTGATTGCCGCGAGGATCATGAAGAATCTCCAAATTTGACGCATCAACCCAGTCGAGCCCCGCAGTGCGATAGGGCCAAACACATCAGGTTTACCTCACAGATAGACCAAGATGAGTGGGAAGAAATTTTCCATCAAGTGCAACAGTTGAACAGACGTCTCGATGAGATCTCGAGGGAAACTACTAACAAAGCACCAAATATTGACACTCCCCAAAGATCTCGTCAGGACAGAGGGTCACCGTTCATTCAGGAGATCATTGATGAGTGAATCGCCATGGATGCCAAAATTTTGATCGATCTCCTGAGGTATGTTGGCTCCACCGACTCCAACGAGCACCTGATGCAATTTGAACATATGATGCAACTGTATAGTCACAATGAATTTATCTATACCAAAATGTTAGTGACCACCTTCCAAGGTATCGCACTGGATTGGTTCGTGAAGCTGGAACCATCCACCATCTACTTTTACGACCAGCTGTGCGACAAGTTCTTGCACCAGTTTGTTAATAGGAGAAAGGCCAAGCTCCCCCACACCCACCTCCATACCGTCAAGCAGAATAAGGGAGAGTCCCTCCGAGATTTCTTCACCAGGTTTAACACGGAGGTCCTAAAGATTGATAACTCCAGGATTGAATTCTTGATCGATGTGCTGTTCTTGGGGCTTAAGCATAAAGAGTACGCAAATGCCCTGGTGCGAAAAAGGCCCAGGTCGATGGAGGAGCTGCTTGACCTAGCCAAAAGATATATGAACCACGAGGAGATGAACAAGGTCAAGTTTGGATCCTCCGAAGTCGATAAGAAAAATAAAGAGAGAGATGACCAGAAACACAAAGAGTGAGGTCGATCTCCGATCAAACGCTTCTACAACTGCACACAGTTGAACACTTCAAGGAAGGAAGTCTTATCCGTTATCCAGCATGATAACCTCTTCAAAAGGCCCAGAAAACTGACGGGGACAGAAGCTATGGAAAAATTAAAGAAGTACTGCCACTTCCACAAACAAAAGAGGCATGATACTGATGAGTGCTTCAATCTCTAGGACGAAATTGAAAGGTTGATTAGATAGGGCCATCTGAAAAAATACATAACCGTGGAGGCTAGAGCTGAAAGGGGTAAAACCAACTGAACTCTCCGTAGAGAAAAGTCAGTTAGCCCCAGGAGAGATGACAAAGGGAAAAAGCCCACCCAGGAGGACCACCCACCCATCAGAGGAGTCATCGACATGATCGCAAGAGGTCCAACTGAGGGGGACTCAAAGTTCGCTCGAAGACAGACCTAGAGGAGACTCTAATCAAATAAGGCCACACCTATGGAGACAACTTTCCACCTTTCTGTAAGTGTAGAGACCATCTCATTTATAGATTCAGATCTAGCCCATCTGGAGGGCAAAAATATTGATCATAAAATAGACTGCCCAATGGTTGTGTCTGTGGAGATTGCAAATTTTGAGGTGCCTAAAGTTCTAGTCGATAACAAAAGTTCAGTGAATGTTATTTTCCTATCTACCTTGAAGAGAATGAATTTGGGCCGGTTGAAGTTTCAGCCTGTTCGCATACCATTGATCGAGTTCGGGGTGGTCAGAAATCATACCAAAGGGGTCAATCGACTTGACTACATCTTTTAGGGAGGCTCCTCGAAGGAGAACATTAATGCTGAATTATCTTATG
>JACGDI010001558.1:246082-394585 GCA_014898725.1 Jacaranda copaia | reverse complement strand
TTTCCTATGAGGTCGAGCTGTAAGGTAGTAAAAGCCTGACTCCTCACCACTACCTGACTTTCAAGACATCGAGAAATGGAAAAGGTTGGAGATGTTAGCAAAACTAGTCAGCTTGTCGAGAAGATACATCAGCACAGCGAAGCTATATAGGGTTGCAAAGCAATTGGGTAAAAGTTGGGTAATGTAAACCCCTAAACCTGTGAGGAGGTCGACTATGAGCTGTACAAGTTGAAGCCTTAAACTACATCTTAACCCCTCCTCAAATACAGTGATAAACCCTCGATGAGGTCAATGCATCCTACCCCGTGACCCTAGCACTATCATTTCAAATTCATCAAGAATATGGTAAGCTGCTCTAATCCTCACCAGGTCAGCATTGGTTATCTTCAAAGGTATTTTAGTATAATGATCGGCGGTAAACAACCAACCCTGGCTAATAGGTATCTCAGAAGGCCCAGCTTTCCCCTCAAACACTACTCTAACCTGTTCAAAACTACTACTACTATGTGAACTACTGATTTTACTCGTCGATGAGCTAGATTGTGTGGTGCTCTCACTCTCACTATATCCCATACGAACCATATTTTCAGACCTATTGCTACTAGAATCAGCACTAGCAGACATGGTACTACAATGTAAAGACAGAAAAAATACAGGTATGACAAGGACACTTACAGTGTTAAGTTTCTCAAGTGAAAGGCGCAAAGTAAGACACTCTTCAACGATGGTGACTATCTGGTATTCAAATCGCAAAAGTGGAAATGAAGGGGCTCCCCTCCCTATTTATAAGCAATTGTGCACAGGAAATCGTGTAACTACCATCATGACAGCCTGCCTCGTACGCTTCGTATCCCAAACACTTCGTATTCTGCACGCTTCATATCCGATGCACTGATAGCCGCATTAAATGCAAAGAAACCACCTCAGACCCTGGTCAATATTTCAAAAACTTGGGTTAGAATTTCAAAAACCCAGGTCAAAAGCTCAAAAATCCTGGTCGAACGTATTGCCTGCTATGTTTGAATATAAACTCCCTGTTCTTTCTCATCGACAGACTGAATCAGGAACGGGAGTTGGGGGGACTCATGATATGGGATAATCTAATAGGCCCAACAGGCCCAACTTCAGACGAGACAACCTATGAATCTCAAAGGCACATCTATCTGGTCAACTTGTATCGACCTCATTTGGTAAGCCCCGTGGTCGACCCGTATCAACCTAAGGGCCATTTCAAAAGTTTTAACATTCAAGTTCGGTCGATATGAATTGACCTCTGGGTATAAGCTGGACAGGTCGAACCCCTCGGCATTGATGACACATGGCAGTTGATGTGACCGCTGCTAACTGATGTAACTGTTGCTAACTGATGTAACCGCTTCCAACAACTCCAACAACCCTGCCAACAACTCTGGCAAGGACGTGCTCCTACTAGCATGGTTATTCAGGAAAATAGGAGATTGCACCACCTGGCACAGTACCGAGATCTGGATAAAGAATGACTCCCAACCCCCTGTCATGAAAAAAGCCAAGTACACTTGATAAGGGTACTAGGGTAAAATCACGCCCACAGCAGGCTATAAATACTATAAGAACCACCACGCTCAAGGTAATGCCATTTATACTATTCACTACATACCATCACTATTCTCCGATCTACCGGAACTAACTTGAGTGTCAGAGTGCCTTAACTGGGGGCCTCTTGACTAGTTGACGTGTATTCTTGGTTGAGATCTCAAGCTCAAAATAACTTGAATCAACCGGAGTACTTGACCCTCCAGCTCTCAGTAACATCAATATGATTTTACATCATTTTAGCTACTTAAAGAGCCAAAAAAATGGCTCAAAACCTACCCAACCCTCAATTAGTGGCTGCTGGCTAAGTTGAGTGCGCCACTAGGCAGCCACTACCTTGGCAGCTTCCTCAAAGCTAGCTAGCAGTAAAGGTTTATGTGGTATGAGGTCCAAATATTTTCAAAAAAGGCTGTATAAACTAGCTCACACAGCACTACAAGGATCTAGACATGTATAGGTTTCAAGTTTAGAAAGGGAAAATATCTAGGTGAAAGCAGAAAATTCAAAGAGCAAGAGTTAAACATTTCCTACTATCAAATGGGCTCTTCACTAGCACAGTAAGATCAACACCATTTTTCCCTTGGATAGACTTCATTTTTTAGGCTGAAATTTTAATTGAAACTCCTCAACCCTTTGAAGATTCTATAGTCCAACTTTTAGGCTAATCAAAACTCCAAAGGTACTCCAACCAGAGGCAAACATCGGCTACCAGAAGTAGCTCTAGTCAAGAGCAAAAAGTAACCTAACTAGATTACATCCAATGTAAATGTCCACACACCAAATTAATGGCCTATTGTCTATAGAAAGCTAGAATATCTATAGAGAATGAGGGAAAGAAGGATGAGAACATTGTGGTGGAAGGAGGAGGGAAAAGGAGAGAGTGATAGGCGACTAACAACTTAGATTCCCATTACACAATATTGTTGGGAGAAAATCACACAAATATGAACACCTCACATACATCTAGTAGCCACTTTACCATAGCCATATATAGGAGTGGTCACACACCTCCCACAAAGAGTTGATGCCAAGTGTCCCTTCCTTAGGTGGCTACTAACTTTGTGATTAGTGAATTTAATTAGAGCACAAATTTCATTTAATGAAATGTCTTGCAATTAAATTATAATTCTTATTAAATAAACTCTTCATTTAATAATTCTCCCAAAAATTATCTTTCCAACTTAATTGAATTAAACACTTTAATATAATTAATGATCATTTGACTTAATGCTAAAGTTAAAACACTTGACGTTTTAATCTAGTCAAAATTAACTCAACCCTTCAATTAATTTTGACCAATAGATAGTCATGTGACATCAATTAATTAAATTTTAATTAATTGATTGTAATTTAACTCTTAAATTAATTTGATCAATTTAACATTTAAATTGATCAAATCAAAATGACTACAATTTTACCTCTTCTAAAAAAATGGTCATGAATTTTCTAACTCTTAGAAAATTAACTTTCCTTCAATAGGCCATTTTATTAGCTTTTGTTTGTGACTCATTAGGTTCTACCATTTATTAGACATGGGCTCACAACTCCTTGTGACTTTGGAATATTAAATATCCATTTTAGTTTAAACTTCTTTAAACTAAGTGACTCAATTCAATTAATCTCATTAATTGAAAAGTACTAATCTCCATGGTCGATGTCCAACCTCAATCCCATGGAGCCCAACTAATTGGCCAAAATGAATGCTCTTGAAGAACCATTCTAGGATTATGTGTACCATATAAATACGATTCTTCCATCTTCTATCTCTTAAAGAGGCTTAGGGCAAGATATTAGTCAGCTCCCCAATAGCCTCAATACTATGTTTCTATTCTTAATATTCAATTCTATTGTGTGACCTCACCTTTGGAAAAATTCTTTTCCAAATTATCACACCACCTTGCACAAGGATTTCTTGGAATTGATCATCATAGAATACATAGAAGATGCACTCGCCCTTAACAAAGACGAGGAGTCGGACCCCATCTTAGATCTCATAAACCTACATGCCAAGTACCTCATGCCCAATCTCAACCTAAAAGACTAGTTAGGTGGTCAAGAATGAATCAAAGCATGAGGAGCAAATACAAGGTTATCATGGACCCTTAGGTTAGAGGACTAATGCACTAGTATAAGTAGAAGAACTAGCCACTACTAACTTGCCACTATGGGTATCTCGTGTATTCTTTAGTGGCTCTTCAGTACATTGTTCTCTAACTAAGGCCCACCAACAAACATCCATATCTCATATGGGATTGCTTTTGGAATGGAGCAACATCCAATCTTTGGATTTTATGCATCATTAGTGCAAGTATCTAGATCTTAGATGCTCTCTCATAAGATCCTATGACTTGAAAGATTTAAGATTATAATTATGTAGGACTTATTCCATGATCACCACCCAATGCGTGACCATGTCCTATCATCTTTTGCAATCAATAGGCTTCATCCTAAGATGAAGATAGCCTTACAATGAATATCACTCAACCAAGATTGTCTTACAATGAAATTGTTTACAAGGCTAATCTAATTGGCTTGTGGACTACTATTCCAACAGGCACTAGTTACTCTATGTTTTGAAGTTTTGATTATAGATCCTAGTGCCGATCTTACTTTCAAGTGGTATCGAAGCCTAAATAATGCTTAGGTTTGGATTTTGTTTGTTTGATTGATTTATGTGATTGGTTCATCTTCATTACCATATTCTCGATTTAACTAATGTATTAGATAATTTGGTTGATTTATATGTGGCTCCTTGATTGATGAATTAAAAGCATGCTAATATGTGATTTAAGTATTAATTCATATAGTTAGTATGTTTTAATTCATAGTGATTGATGTTGAAAAGTGTTTTGGCATTAATTGATATTATATGTTGATGTAGCATGTTGATTTATGACTAAAAGACCTTTGGTCTATTTTTGATTTAATATGATTGGATTTATATTGGAGATTATTTGAAGAATTTGATTCTTACTTTTTCTAATTTTTGAAAGCATCTTTGAGCACTTGTATTTCCAGTTTTAAAATGTGTTTTGAATCAAGAAATCAATTTGAAACATGTGTTATAATGCTGAGAACATGTGCTAAAATTGTGGTGCATGAAAGTTGAGTGGAGAACACACTTGGCAAGCCTTGAACCTCGAAAGCCAAGGCTGCCAGCATAGCTTAGGCCCTGGCCGATCAGTGTGTGCACACTGAGCACATAGGCTACCTAGTCATGCACCAAGGGCTGCCAGGCAGCCCAATTTTAAGGGTGTTTGGTGAGATTTGATTTTTTTTTCACAATTTCTTTAATGCTCAACCAATTATTTTGCACCTCACATATTAGTTGCACAAGTGTTATGCTATGCCTCAAAATTATGTTTGATATATTTGAATGCTTTGGAAAATTGGTTAAAGTTGGTCTCTGATTAATGGCATAAGTGTTATACTTGGTTCAATTATTTAATTATGAGATAAGCATTTAATTGTTAGAATTAATTGTTAATTCTAGATTTATTTGTTGCTCATTTAATTGTTGAATGAATGATGAATGAACAGGGAGGATCATGAGCCTTTTAAATTGATTTTATTTGTTTCAGAGTTGTTGAAATAGTTGTATTAAAAGGGGCTTGCATGCCTCTTGTTATATCTTATAAATGCTATGAGAGTAAAACCACTAGGAGTGAGAATTTCCATTTCATGTAAATGTTGCATGGAGCAAGGAGTCCAATGGAGGCATGGAGGCTAATTGAAGACCCATGAATGTATAGGACACACTCAGGTAATAGTTTAGTTTAATTTAACTCACTTAAAATCAATCAAAGTGATACACCGATGGCTCTAAGTGCATCACTTAGTTCGGCTCATGGTCATCCTACTTTAGGAGCATGCTAGGCTATTTACTTATTTATACTTTTCATATTGTATTGATGTGTGAGATGCATGATTAAGATTTACAGAACCTAAATAAAAAGATAAAATGATGAGATGTTTCCAAGCCTTCCACCAATAGTGTATACCATAATGATGCTACCAATTTTATGTGATGGTACTTGGTCATGGGGGTTGTACTTATGAAGAAAGCTATGAGCATACAATTAACATAAGATACACCTTTGATTTGGAAAACATTATGCATTGGCACTCGATCATGGGAGATGTTGTGAGGCCATCTTGAGATAAAGTATGATTAGTGGGTTTGACTTAACGCTTAGTAGTATAGATAGCATACGGTCACATGGGTCTATATAAAAAATGAGGCAAAATATATCAAGAGTTGCATGATATGTAATTAGCAAAAGTTGTTTACCCTTTGATTGCACATGGATGGCACTCGGTTGTGGGGGTCCATTAGCTAGTCATTAGGATCTTGATTCTCACTAGAAAATTTGATTTTTTGAATTTTTCTTGGGGCTGAAGAATTTCATAAAATAGTGGGAGACAAACATGGTTGAAAAATTTTATGAAGAATTTCATAAAATAGTGGGAGACAAACATGGTTGAAAAACCACGAACATATTTTAATATCAAATTTAATCACATGCTCATATTCTCTTTTTTGCCTCATGTAGATTTTTGAAGTTTTCAGCAAACAAATGGTTAAAAATCCACTCACAAGTATTTTGGAAACTAATAAACTTATTGGGCCTAACTTCCAAGATTGGCTGGGAAACCATAAGATAATTTTTAACTCTAATAAGAAGACATATGTTCTTTATCAAAGTCCACTAGACACTTTGGGTGATGATGTAACTGATGAAGTTCATGAAGTGTTCACAAAATTTGTGGATGGTGATCTACAAGTTAGATGCCTCATGTTGGCATCTATGACTAATGAGCTCCAAAACACTTATAAGCACATAAAACATGCTTTTGCGATATACTCGTATCTATAAGAGTTATATGGCATTTAAATAGGACACAAAAGGTTTGCTTTGTCTAAGGGGCTCTTTGGGATAAGGATAAGTGAAGAGACAAGTGTCCATGATCACAGGCAAAAGATGATTGGACTTATCAAAAAGCCTAGACAACTAGATGTGATCATGGATAATGACCTTTACGTGGATTAGATCTTTCAATCATTGCCACCCTCATTCAACCAATTCATTGTGAACTTTTATGTGACCAAGCAAAATATTACGATAAACAAATTGGTGAATATGTTAGTGATTGCAGAAGTGACAATGAGAAACGAAAAACCTTTTATGATTGCATTCTCATCTAAGTCAAAGGGTCCTAAGGACCCTAGAAAAGGAGGCAAGAGAAAGAAGAGTTCTGCCTTGAAAGGGAAGCAACCCGAGAAAAGTTCAGGGATATTTAAGAAGAAAGCTAAAATTAATGCAAATTATTTCCATTGTGATGAAAAGGGTCATTGGAAAAGAAACTGCAAAGCTTACTTAGATACTCTTAAGAAGGTTATGTATTTCTTTGAGGTGCATTTGACAACTAATTCTTCCTCATGGGTTTTTGACACCACATGTGGTTCTCACCTTTGTAATTCCTTATAGGGGATGGAAAGACAAAGGAGTCCATGTGAAGGGGATATGATCCTTTGCCTTGGAAATAGAGCAAGAGTTGCAACTGAGGTTCAAGGCATAATAACACTTGACTTAGAAAATTCTTGTATTGTTCTTGATCCAATTTATGATATACCTAATCGTGTCAAGAACATTATTTCAATTCCTATTTTGGATAATGAAGGATTTGATTTTTCAATATCAAATGGGAAGTTTAAAGCATTGAGGAATAGTTCCTTAATTGCACAAGGTATATTCGTTAATGGATTATACATGCTTGATTTTTCCACTCCTCTAATGTAAGCTCAAACAAATAAAAGGATGCAAGATATCCAAGAAAATGCCATTTTGTGGCTTGCAAGACATGGCCATATCTCTAAGAGCAGAATGAGCAAGTTGGATGCTCTCAAAGCATTAGAAGTTAGTAGCATTGAGGACTTTCTCACTTGTGAATCTTGTGTGAAGGGAAAAATGAGCAAGGTTTCCTTTGTAGGAAAATTGGAGTGATCTACAAGTTTTTTGGACTTGATCCAAATGAATGTTTGTAGACCACTAAAGGTTAGTGGGAGATGTTGCTATTCTTACTTCATCACTTTCACCAACGACCTTTGAAAAGTACAAACATCTGTATCTTATGACGTACAAGTGTGAGGCTTTTGAAAAGTTCAAAGAGAATAAGAATGAAGTAGAAAAGCAAAAAGAACTTAGTATTAAAGCCCTTTTATTAAATCAAGGGAGAGAATACTTAAGTGCTGAATTCTTGGATTATCTTAAAGAGAATAGGTTTCTCTCTCAATAGACTCCACCCGGCATACCCCTACTTAATGGAGTAGCCGAGAGACGAAATTGTACCTTGTTAGATATGGTAAGTTTCATGATGAGTTTTTCTGATGTACCTATATCTTTTTAGGGATACGCCTTAGAAATGGCTATGAGACTACTAAATAAAGTACCTTTAATGTTAGTGCCAAATATACTATATCAGATATAGCATGGCAAAGCACCCTTTTACCACTATCTAAAGATTTGGGGATCTCCTACCTGCGTGAGACGTACAATAGGGGATAAATTGGATAGTAGATCCACTTTGTGCAAGTTTATGGGATACCCAAGAGAGTCTATGGGCTATTACTCTTATGATCCTTCAAAACAAAAGGTGTTTGTCTTGAGAAATGCCTACTTTTTGGAAAATGAATTTTTATTGGATAGAAAAGGCATTGTCATTGAGCTTGATAAAGTTTAAGACAATCAAGAAATCCTAAAAGCGATGGAAACAATAGAATTGCAAAAACTTAGTACACAACCTTTGAGAAGGTTTGACTAGATCAAGAAGCAACTTAAAAGGTTTGAATTTCTTCATGAGATGGATAAATTGGATAAAGATCTGAAGACCTATAAAGAAGCTATGTCGGATATAGATTTAGGATGTTTGCTTGATGCCATGAGATCCAAAATGGACTCCATGTACTCAAATAAAGTATGGACATTGGTAGATCCACCAAAAGGAATAATTCTTGTTGGTTGTAAGTGAATCTATAAGCAGAAACTTGGGGTAGATGGGAAGATAGTAACTTTTAAAGTACAACTGGTGGCAAAAGATTACACTCAAAGATCCAGTATCAATATTAAGAAAACCTTTTAATTAGTCGCTATGCCTAGGTCCATTGAAATCTTACTAGCCATAGCTGCATAATATGAGTATGAGATATGGCAAGTGGATGTGAAAATCACTTTCCTCAATGGTGACATTGAAGAAGAAATTTACATAGTGCAACCATAAGTTTTTACATCCAAAGAGAGTGAGCAAAAGGTTTGCAAGCTCCAAAGGTCCATTTATGGACTTAAACAAGCATCTTGAAGTTAAAACATACGTTTTGAAAAAATGGTTAAATTGTTTGGCTTTGTTAAAAATGTGTATGAGCCTTGCGTGTACAAGAAAGCTAGTGGGAGTTCAGTATAATTTATTGTACTTTATGTTGATGACATCCTTCTCATTGGGAATAAGGTAGGAATGTTAAAGTGCGCTAAAGCATTATTATCTACACAATTCTCTATGACGGATTTAAGAGAAACATCCTACATGTTGTGAATATATATCTATAGGGATAAATTGAGAAAGATGCTAAGGCTTTCCCAAACCCCTTACATTGACAAGATACTAAAAAGATTTAGTATGAAAGAATCCAATTGAAGGTTCCTTCCCATGGGACATGGCATTCCTCTCTCTAAGTCTATGGCCCCAAGACTGAGGAAAAGAAATGAAGGATGTCCCAAATACCCTATGCTTTAGCAATTGGGAGCATAATGTATGCTATTCAATTTACAAGACTGGATGTCACACACTCACTAAGTGTTACAAGTAGGTTTCAATCCAACCTCGATGAGAGTCATTGGTAAAAGCATAATAGGCATTAGAATATATAATCAAAACTTCAAAACATAAAATAACTAATGCCTACAAGAATTACAAGGATCTAATCATGCCTTAGATCCAAATTTAGATAGAGGATTACCTTGATAAGCAAATTCGGAATGAAACAAGTGAACTCTACATGGGTTCCATATTCTTCCTGCATACGACACAATGAAAGTATTGCAACGATCGCCTTACCAAATGTTCTCCAAAACTTTTCAAAATATTATTGAAGATATAAAACAACTAGGAAAATCTGAAATAAAAATTTCAGATTTATTATCCATCTAGATCATCTTGGAGAAATTCACAAAGTTGGAACTTGCGCAAAGAACTCTTCAGAAACAAAGTAAGGCACACGTCTTGCCTCTATTGAAATAGTACACACACCAACAAAACTTCCTTAATTATCTAATTTATAAGCTAGAATAGAACCAAAGAATTGGTAATGGAGGAGGCCAAAAATTGGTAGGAGGAGGAAGAAAAGCTAAGCCTTCAACTCATGAAATGCTAGCTTGCACAAGGGGCAATTTTGGAGGGAAAAATGAAGAATCTAATGCTTCACACCTTTAGCACACCTTTCCCTCTCTCTGGCCAACTCCTATACTATATCTATATATAGATGTGAATTTGTATGATGCCAAGGTGGCATCACACATTCCATGAGGGGAAGGGGGTGGGGGCTGCCAAGATTGCTTAGGTGGCAAAGGAATCTAATTTTCATTTGAATTTTATTTACATCTTAATTATATTTAGAATCTCATTTCAAATTAATTAAGATGCCATCTCAAATCTCATTTGAGTCTTCCCTCCAAAAATGCATTCCTCCTAATTAATCAAATTAAACTCTTAAATTTTATTAATTATACTTTGACTTAACTCTTTAAGTCAAACTGGCTTAGCTTTTCGAGCTTAATTATTAACTTAACTCTTTAAGTTAACTTGACCAATTAATAGTCATGTTGGCACCAAAGAATTAACTCCTTAATTATTGGTCTAATTTAACTATTTAAATTAGTTGATTAATTTAACATTTAAATCAACCGAGCCAAAATTGACCTTTAAACTTGGCACCAAAAAATGGTCCATTAGGATAGAGAGATACTTTTTCTAACTCCTTAGAAAATTCTCTCTATCAATTAGAAAGCTAATTGGATTTTGTGTGTAACCTAATAGGTTTTACCATTCATTAGACATGGGCTCAAATTGCCTTGTGACTTTTGAATAGCTTATATTCATTCTATTTTAAAACTACTTCTAAACTAGTTGACTCAATTTAATTAATCTCATTAATTGAAGAGTACTCAATCTTTATGGTCGATGTCCAACCAAAAGCTCATGGAGCCCAACTAATTGGCTAAAATAAATATTCTAGAGAATCATCATTGCTCTACCGTGCCACACAAATATAGTCCTTCTATCTCATATCTCTTGAAAGAGGCCTAGGGTAAGATATTTTTTAGCTTTCTATTAGCTTCGATACTATGTCTCTATTCTCAATGTTTGAATCTATTAGTGTGACCTCATCTTTGGAAAACACCTTTTCCAAATTGTCACACCACTTTGCACAAGGATTTTTTAGAATCGATCATTATAGAACACATAGAAGATATACTCACCCTTCACAATAGTAAGGAGTCGGATTCCATTTTAAATCTCACAAACCTCCACACCAAGTAACTCATACCTAATCTCAATCTGAAAGACCTACTAAGTGGTCAAGGATAAGTCAAAGCATGAGGACTGGACACAAGGTTGCCATGGATCCTCAAGTTAGAAGACTAATAATATGCACTAGCGTAAGCAGGAGAACTAACTACTATTGACTTGCCACTTTAGCTATTTAGTGGATTCTGTAGTGGGTCTTTAGTACCTTGTTCTCTAATAAGCACCCACTAATATACACTCGAATCTCATATAGTTGCTCATGGAATGGAGCAATCTCCAACCCTTGGATTTATGCATTGTTAGTGCAAGTTTATTTGGATCTTAGCTACCCCATTTCTTAAGATCCTATGACTTGGAAGTTTTAAGATCATGATAATGTGAGACTTATTCCATGGTCTTCAAACCAAGTCCTACAATCTAAGGTGATCTAAAGGCTACATCCAAATGCAAAGAAGTAGAATAAAGCATAAAATGAAGGTGGCCATATAGAGAATATCATTCAATCAAGATTATTTTAAAAGGTAATAATTTGTACTAGGCCAATCTCATTGGCTTGTAAGAAAATATTCCAACAATTGGATAGCCCTAAAAATGATCTTTAAGTACTTAAGAAGAACTTAGGGTTTGTTTTTAGTATACAGAAATAGAGAATTGAAATTTGAAAGGTTTATGAATAGCAATTCCCAATTATATTAGATGACCTCAAATCTACTTTGGGATTGATATTTTACCTCAATGGCGGTGTGGTAAGTTTGAAAAGTTCCAAGCAAGACACCAGGCTAACTCAACCGTGGAGATAGAATATATTGCAGCTTAGAAAGCTGCAAAGGAAGATGTTTGGATGAAAAACTTCATTTAAGAGTTGAATGTAGTGCCTCACATTACTGAGCCAGTTGTTATCTTCTATGACAACAATAAGGCTGTAGCACAAGCTAAAAAGCCAAGATCTCATCAACGATCTAAGCACATATTGAAGTAATATCATTTGAGTTAGGAAATCATTGATAGAGATGACATCTAAGTAGAGAGAGTTGCCTTAAAAAAGAGTATAGTAGATCCATTGACAAAACCCCTATCACAGAAGGTCTTTGAAGGATATCTTGAGAAGATGGGTCTTAAGACCATGAGGTATTGGCTTTAGGGAAAGTGGGAGATTATTGGAATAGTGCCTTGCAAGCTAGTGAGATTGGCCTTGTACAAACTATTACCTTGTACAACAATCTTAAATGAATGATATTTTCTATATGACTACCTTCATCTTATGCTCTATTACACTTTATTTGCATTTGGGTAAAGCCCTTAGATTATCTAAGACTATAGGACTTAGTTTGGTGATCATGGAATAAGTCTCACACAGTCATGATCTTAAAACTTCCAAGTCATAGGATCTTAAGAGACAAAGCATCTAAGATTCAGATAGGCTTGCACTAACAATGCATAAATATATGGGTTGGAGATTGCTCTATTCCTTAAGCAACTATATGAGATATTGTTACATGTTAGTAGGTCCTTGCTAGAGAAAAAACACTAAAGACCTATCAAAGAATCCACTAGATAGCTAAAGTGGCAAGTCAGCAGTGGCTAGATCTCATGCATACGCTATTGCATATTATTAGTCCTATGATTTGAGGATCTATGGTAACATTGTGTCCAGTCCTCAAGCTTTAATGTATTCTTAACCATTTAGTGGGTCTTTTAAGTTGAGATTGGGTATAAGCTACTTGGAATAGAGTTTTCTAAAATCCAAGATGGAATTTGACTCATCACTGTTGTGAAAGACGATTACATTTCCTATGTGTTCTATAACGATTGATTCTAAGTAATCCTTGCACAAGGTGGTGTGACAATTTGGAAAAGGAGCTTTTTGAAGGTGAGGTCACACAAATGGATTCAAACATTGAGAATGGAGACATAGTATCAAGGTTAATAGTGAGCTAACAAATATCCTACTTTAGGCCTTTTTTGGGAGATAGGTGACAGAAGGACCATATTTGCATGGCACGCATAGAGCGTTGATGATTCTCCAAAATATTCATTTTAGTCAATTAGTTAGGCTCATGGGCTTCAAGTTGAACATTAACCATGGAGATTGGATACTCTTCAATTAATAAATTGATTGAATTGAGTCGACTAGTTTAAAAAGCATTTTAAACTATAATGAATATAAGATATTCAAAAGTCACAAGGAATTGTGTCCTTTTGTCCAATGAATGATAGAACATATAGGGTCACACGCAAAATACAATTAGCTTCCTAATTGATGGATAGAATTTTCTAAGGAGTTAGAAAAGGGATCTCTTTATCCTAATAGACCAAATCTTGGTGCCAAGTTTGAAGGTTAACTAATTTAAGTCTTAAATTAATCAACTAATTTAAGAGTTAAATTAGACCAATAATTAAGGAGTTAATTATTTGGTGCCAACATGACCATCAATTGGTCAAGTTAATTTAAAGAGTTAAGCTAGCAATTGAGCTTAAAGAGTTAAGTTAGTTTAACTTAAACAGTTAAGTCAAAGCATAATTAATTAAATTAAAGCATTTAATTTGATTAATTAGGAGGAATGAATTTTGGAGGGAATATTGAAATGTGATTTGAGATGGCATCTTAATTGATTTGAAATGAGATTCCAAAGGTAATTAAGATGCAAATGAAATTTGAATGTGTGATGCCACCTTGACATCACACAATTCCACATATATATATAGATATAGATGAGGGCTCACCTATAGGGATAGCAATACAGGTGCCATAAGGTGTGAAGGATTAGATTCTTCATTTCCATCCAAAATAACATCCTTTGCAAGCTAGCATTTCATAAGTTGAAGGCTTAGCTTCTTTCTTCTTCCTCCTACCAATTTTTAGCCTCCTCCATTATCAATTCTCTAGTTGTATTCCAGCTCATGAACTATAGAATTAGTAAGTCTCATTGGTATGTGTACTATTTCAATAGAGGTAAGACGTGTGCCTTGCTCTATTTTTGGAGAGCTTCCTACGCGAAGTCCAACTTTGTTATTTTTTATAGGATGTTCGAGATGGTCAATCAATCTGAATTTTTTATTAGAGGTTCTCCATGGTTTTGGCTATCTTCACTAATTTTTCCAAAATTTTTGGAGGCAATTTGCTAGAGCGATTGTCGCAATCCTTTTGTTGTGCCACAAACAGGCAGATTCTAGAACCCGTGAAGTATTCACTTGTTTCTTCTAGGATTTGCTTATCAAGGTAATTCTCTATATAAATATGAATCCAAAGAATGATTTGATCCATGTTTTGCTTGTAGGTACTAATTGCTTTATGTTTTGAAGTTTTGATTATACATCCTAGTGCCTATCTTACTTTCACATGCTGCTATTGAGGCAAAATATAAATCTAGAAGTGAATTTTAGGTCATGTACATTGAATTGGAAACTAGAATTTAAAAATCCCTTTAATTTCAATTCTCCATTTTTGTATACGAAAAATAATTCTTTAGTTTTTCCCAAGTACTTAAGGATTACTTTTATGGCTGTCCAGTGACTTTCACCAGGAATAGATTAGAAACAGTTCATTACACTTATAGCATGTGCCATATTCAATCTTGTTCACTAAACTACATATATTATGCTTTCTATAGTAGAGGCATAAGGTATGTGGGATATTTTTTGCCTTTCATCTTTAGTCTTAGGGGCCATAGACTTGGAGAGATAAATGCTATGCCCCATGGGAAGGAACCATTTCTTGAATTTTTCCATACTAAACCTTTTTAGTATTTTCTCAATGTAAAAGGTTTGGAAGGCCCCAACATCCTATTTGATCTATCTCTATAGATATGTATTCCTAATACTTAGGATA
Organism: Jacaranda copaia; assembly: GCA_014898725.1. Taxonomy (NCBI): domain Eukaryota; kingdom Viridiplantae; phylum Streptophyta; class Magnoliopsida; order Lamiales; family Bignoniaceae; genus Jacaranda; species Jacaranda copaia. Next base: position 379,605 of record JACGDI010001558.1, on the reverse strand, counting down.
CTTCTCTAAAATCCTTCATGGAGAATTGAGTAGATAGCCATGTTTTAGTACACTTTAATATTCCTACCTCATTCCTAATGAGAAGGATATCATTAACATAAAGTACAATAAATTGTATACTAGTCCCACTAACCTTCATGTATACACATGGTTCATACATGTTTTTGGCAAAGCTAAATGATTTGACTATCTTGTTAAAACATATTTGCCAACTTTAGGACGCCTGTTTAAATCTTTAAATAGATATCTGGAGTTTGCAAACCTTTTGCTCACTCCCTTTCGATGTAAAACCTTGTGGTTGCTTCATATAGATTTTTTCTTCAAAGTTTCCATTAAGGAAAGCAGTTTTCACATCCATTTTCCATATCTTATTATCATAATATACAACTATGGCAAGTAGAATTCGAATGGACTTTGACATCGTGATTGGTGAAAAGGCTTCCTCGAAATTGATATTGAGTCTTTGAGTGTAACCCTTTGCTACTAGTCGCACCTTAAAGGTCTCCACCTTTTTATTAACTCCTAGTTTTTGCTTAGAGATCCACTTATAACCAATGGGAACAATGCCATTTCTATCTAATAGAATTTTTTTTGCAAAACAAGGGCGAGCATTCCCTAAAACAAACACTTTTTGTTTTGAAGGATCATAAAAGTAATAACCCATAGACTCTCTAGGGTATCCAACAAACTTGCACAAGGTGGATCCACTATCAAACTTATCTTACACTATATGTCTCACATAGACAGTGAAGGTTTGTGTGGCACTACGATCTAAATATTCTAAAAAAAAATTGAATAAACTAGCTCATGAAATACCACAAGGATCTAGATATGTATAGGATTCAGATTTAGAAGAAAGAAATACTTGGGTGAAAGCAAAAAATTTGAAGAACAACAAAAAGTCTCTTCAACTGTTAAATAAGCTCTTTACCGGTGCAGCAGAATCACCACCAATTTTTCCTTAGATGGACTCCTTATTTTTAGCTGAAATTTTATTAGAACTTAACTCTTTGAAAATTCTATAGCATAAAATTCCGCTTAATCAAAATACCAGAGGTACTCCAAGAATAAGTAAGAATCGACTGCCATAAACTGCTCCAATCAATAATAAGAGCAACTAAAATCGATTGCCTCTAATGTAAAAGTCCACACTCTAAATCTATGGCCTATTCTCTACAAAATGGTTGGAATATATATAGAGAATAAGGGAAGAAAAGTTGGGAATATTAAGGTAGAGGGTGGAGAGATTTGGAGAGAATATTAGGAGTCTAACAAAATTAGATTCCCACTGCACAATTTTATTTGAGAAAATCATGCTAAACATGCACCACAAATTCCTCTGTTGGAATAGTAACTTTCAAGCTAATGAGATTGGCCTTGTAAACTATTTCACTCATGGTATAATATTGATTGAATGATATTTTTTATATGGCCATCTTCATTTTATGCTGTTTATTTACTTCACTAGCATATGGATGAAACCCCTAGATCACACAAGACTATAGGACTTGGTCATGCGATAGGTGATGATCATGAAATAAGTCTCACACGGTCATGATCTTAAATTTTCCAAGTCATAGGATGTTATGAGAGAGGGCATCTAAGATCTGTATAGACTTGTACCAATGATGCATAAGTCTAAAGGTTGGAGATTGCTATGTTCCAAGGTAATTGTATGAGATATAGGTGCATATTAGTAGGTGCTTATTAGAGCACAAGGAATTGAAGACCCATCGAAGAATCCACTAGATAGCCATAGTGGCAAGTCAATTATGGTTAGTTGTTTTGCTTATACTAGTGCATATTATTTGTCCTCTGACTTGAGAGTCCATGGTAACCTTGTGTCCAGCCCTCATACTTTGACTCTTCCTTGACCACCTAGCGGGTCTTTTGGGTTAAGATTGGGCATGAGCTACATGTTATAGAGGTTTGTGAGATCTAAATAAAATCTAACTCTTTGTCTTTATGAAAGGCGATTGTATCTCTTATATGTTCTGTAATGATCGATTCTAAGAAATCCTTACACAAAGTAATGTGACAATTTGGGAAGGTATTTCCAAAGATGAGGTCACAAAAGAAATCAAACATTAAAAATAGAAACATAGTATTGAGGCTATTAAGGAGCCGACAAATATCTTGCCCTAGATTATTTTTGGGAGATAAGAGATGAAAGGACTTTATTTGCATGGGACGCGTAATGCTAGAATGGTTCTTCAAGTGCATTCATTTTGGCTAATTAGTTGGGCTCTATGGGCTTGAGGTTGGACATCGACCATGGAGATTGGGTACTCATCAATTAATGAGATTAATTGAATTGAGTCACTTAGTTTAAAGGAGTTTAAACTAAAGTGAATATTTGATATTCCAAAATTCACAAGGAGTTGTGAGCCCATGCCTAATGAATTGTAAAACCTAATAGGTCACACATAAAAGCCAATGAAATGGTCTAATGAAAGAAGGAGAATTTTCTAAGAGTTAGAAAATTTATGACCGATTTTTGGAGGAGGTAATATTATAGTCATTTTAGCTTGATCAATTTAAATGTTAAATTGGACAAATTAATTTAAGATTTAAATTAAGATCAATTAATTAAATATTAATTAATTGATGTCACATGACTATTAATTGGTCAAAATTAATTTAAGAGTTGAGTTAATTTTGACTAGCTTAAATTGTTAAGCGCTTTGATTTAAGAGTTGAGTCAAGCAATTATTAATTAAATTAAAGTGTTTAATTTAATTAAGTTAGGGAGATAATTTTTGGGAGAATTATTAAATGAAGAGTTCATTCAATAAGAATTAGAATTAAATTGTAAGACATTTCATTAGATGAAGTTTGTGCCTTAATTAAATTCACTAATCACAAAGTTATTGGCCACCTAAGCAAAAAAGGTTTAGCATCACCTCCTTGTCGGGTATGATAGAGTGGCTGGCTATATGTGTGTGAGGTGTGAACATTTTGTGTGCTTTTCTCCCAAGAATATTGTGTAGTGGGAATTTGAGTTGTTAGCGTCCCATTACTCTTTTCTTCGCCCTCCTCCTTCCACCACAATATGCCCAGTCTTCCTCTCCTCATTCTATGTAGATTTTCCAGCCTCTATTTATAGAATAGGCTATTGATTTAGTGTTTGGACGTTTGCATTAGAGGCAATCTAACTTGGTAGCTTTTTGCTCTTGACTGGAGCTGTATCTGGCCACTGGATTTGACTTCTACTAGGAGTACCTCTGAAGTTCTAATTGGCCTAAAATTTGGATATAAGAATATTCAAAGGGTTTAGGATTTCCACTAAACAATTCAGCAAAAAATGGAGTATTCCACCTTGGGAAAAATTGGTGGTGATTCTACTACGCTGGTAAAGAGCCTGTTTGACGGTTGAAGAGTGTTTTCTTGCTTTTCAAATTTTCTACTTTCACCTAGGTGTTTTACTCTTATAAATCTGAATCCTATGCATTTCTATATCCTTTTGGAGTTGTGTGGGATATTTTATTCAATTTTTTGAAAATATTTAGATCCTAGTGCCACACAAACCTACAAGTGGTATCGGAGCCATATTCATGCATGGATTTGGATTTTTGCTTCGCTTGGATGATTGGTTTTTGTGAAGAACTGATCAAAATCACCATTTAATTGATCTATATGATGGGTGGAGTGTATGGATGATCTTGCTTGTGGCTCCTTGATTAATGTATTGAATTATGCTACTATGTGCTTTAATTGTTAAATCATGTGATGGGCATGTTTTGATTTAATTTTCTGATGTTAAATTTTGATTTGGCATTGGTGAATGTTATATTCTAATATTGCATGTTGTGAATGGCCTTAGGTTGTTTTGGTCAGTTTTGGGTCCAATAAGATTGGATATAATTAGAGATTTTTGAAGAATATGATTCTTGCTTAAACTTATTTTTCTAGCAACTTTGGACACCTGATATTTCAGCTTTAAAAACAAGTTTCAATCAGAAATATTTACCTATTTTGTGTGTTTTTATGTTTATAAGTTATTCTAAAATCCTTGGTGCACAAAAGTTGAGCCGAAAATGGCTTGATTTGGCTATGAACACCAAAATAGGGATGCTGCTACTACCCAGTAGTGAGCAAGCCTTGGCTAATAGCACCTAGCTAGGTTTCGAATGTATTTGAGCTTTTCATTGGTTTCTTTAGTAACCAAACTTGTTACAAAACACATTCATTGGTTGCACAAATGTTGTGCAAAGCCTCAAAATTGTGTTGACACTTTTTGGTTGCTTTTAAAAGTTGTTGAAGTTGATCTCCAATTATGGCAAAAAATATGATGCATAAATGTTATGTTTGTTTTTGCATGACCAATTATTTGTTAATATGATTAGCATTTAATTATTAGAATTGAATGTCAATTCTTAGTTTATTTATTGTTCATTTCAATATTGAATGGATAATGAATGAATGGGGATGATCATGAGCCTCTAATATTAATTTTATTTTTTTCAATTGTTGAAATAAGTTTTATTAAATGGGGTTTGTATGTCTCTTGTTCTATCTTGTAAACGTTACAAGAGTAGAACCACTAGGATGAGGATTTCCATTTATGCAAACGTTGCATGAAGTAAGTAGTCAAATAGAGGCATAGAGGCCATTTGAAGACCTTTACATGTATGACATAGACTCATGTAATAGCTTAGTTTAATCAACCTACCAAAATCAACCTAGTGATGCACCTATAGCTCTGAGTGCATCACTTGGTTAGGCTCATGGTCATCCCACCATAGGAGCATGCTAGGCTATTTACTTATTTATTCTTTTCATATCCTATTAATGTATGGATGCATAATTAGGGTATAGAGGACCTGAATAAGAAGACAAAAATGATGAGATTTTTATAGCAAAAACCCTCAACTTGAAAGCTCTAAGTATTTTCAAACATTAAGTTTAAATGGATACAAATTAAAAGCGTTTTAATTAATCCAAGCTTTCCACCAATAGCTTATGCCACGATGATGCTGTCGATTTTATGTGATGGCACTTAGTCATAGGGGTCACAGTTAGGAGGGAAGTTGTGAGCATACACTTAGCATGAGATGTATCTTTGACTTAATAACCCTCATACATTGGCACTCGGTCATTGGGGATGTCATGAGGCTGTCATGAATCAAAGTATGATTGGTAGGTTGTACTTAATGCTTAGTAGTTTAGATAGCACATGGTCATGTGGGTCTACATGAAAAGTGAAAAAAAATATATTAAGAGCTACATAAGATGCAATTAGCAAAAGTTGCTTACCTTTCAATTGCTCGTGGATGGCACTCAGTCACAGGGGTCCATTGGCAAGCCATTGGGGTCTTGATTCTCACTAGAAAATTTGATTTTCCAAATTTTTCTTAAGAGTGAAGATAATAGAGGAAATAGTCAATATTATTTGTTTCTGCTTGGGCAAAATATGCCATTGGAAGCACTATTGCAAGGAATACCTTGCAACCCTTAAAAAGGGTATGTACTTTATTAAAGTACATTTTAGGTTAAATTCTTCCTCATGAATATATGATATTGCATGTGGTTCTTTTCTTTGTAAGTTGCTATAAAGAATAAAAAGAAGAATAAAACCAAGTGATGTAGATATGATCTACTGCCTTGGTTAAGAAACATGAGTTGTGTCTAAAGCTGAAGGCATACAATAAGTTAGAGTTAGAGAACTCCATACTTCTATTGAACCTTTGTTATAACGTACCATATATTGTTGAGAACATTATTTTAATTCCTATTTTAGATAGTGAAGGATTTGATCCTTCTATATCAAATGAAAGATTGAAAGCATTAAAGAATGGGTTTTTTAATTGCTCATGGTACACTTAACAAAGGATTGTATGTATTGAATTCTTAACCATCACTAATGCACTTTCAACTAAGTAAGAAAATTAGTTATCCAAGAAGATGCCATGTTAAGACATGCAAGATTTGGTCATATCTCCAAAAATAGAATGAACAAGTTAGAAGCTTTCAAAGCACTCAATATTAGTGACATTGGGGACCTTTCTATTTGTGAATCTTGTTTGAAAGGATAAATAAGCAAAGCTCTTTTTGTAGGACAAATGGAGCACTCCATAAATCCTTCGGATTTGACCTATACGGATGTTGGTGGATGACTAAGAGTTAGTAGGAAAGGAGGTGATTCTTACTTCATCGCCTCCACCGATGGTAATAGTTGGTTCGGACAAATGTATCATATGAAGTACAAGTTGAAGGCCTTTGAAAAGTTCAAAGAGTATAACAATGAAGTAGAAAAGTAAAAAGAATTTAGTATTAATGCACTTCGATTGGATCAAGAGGAAAAATAATTAAGTATCATATTCTTAGATTATCTAAAGAAAAATTGGATTCTCTTTCATTGGACTTCACTTAGCACACCCCAGCACAATGAAGTAGCTGAGAGGAGACACTGTATCTTATTATACATAGTACATTCCATAATGAACTTTTTCAATGTGCCTATATCCTTTTGAGGATATGCCTTAATGATAGCCGTGAAGTTACTAAGAGTAGTACCATCAAAGTCAATGCCAAAAATATCATATGAGATATGGCATGACGAAGAACCCTCTTACACTATTTAAAGGTTTAAGGGATCTCTCACCTATGTGAGATAGACAGTAGGAAATAAGTTGGATAATAGATCCACCTTGTGCAAGTTTGTAGGATACCCAAGAGAGTCTATGGATTATTACTTTTATGATCCCTAGGGCCAAAATTTATTTATTTTGAAGAATGTTGCCTTTTTGGAAAAAGAATTTCTATAAGATAGAAAAGGTATTGTAATTGAACTTGGTGAAGTTTAAGATGATTAATAAATCCCACAAATGGTAGAAATAAATAAATATCAAACAGCCTATTACATAACCTCTAAGAAGGTCGAACTGCATCTACAAGTAACCCAAAAAGTTTTGATTTCTTCATGAGATCAATCAATTGGATAGAGATCTGAAGACCTATGAGAAAGTTATGTTGGACATAGATTCGAGATGTTAGCTTGAAGCCATAAGATCCGAAATAGACTCCATGTACTCAAACAAAGTTTAAACTTTGGTTGATCTACCAAAATGAATGGTTTTTATTGGTTGCAAATGGATCTATAAGTGAAAGCTTGGGGTAGATAGAGAAATGGTGACTTTAAGGTATGACTAGTGGCAAAAGGTTACACTTAAAGACTTGGTATCGATTTTGAGGCAACCTTTTCACCAATCATTATACCTAAGTCCATTCGGATTCTACTTGCCATAGATGCATATTATAACTATAAGATGTGGCAAATAGATGTAAAAATGGATTTTATCAATGGAGACATTGAAGAAAAGATTCATATAGAGCAACCATAAGGTTTTACATCTAAGAAAAGTGAGCAAAAGGTTGCAAACTCTAAAGGTCTATTTATGGACTTAAACAGGCATCCCAAGCTTAGAACATACATTTTGATTAGAAAGTCAAATCATTTGGCTTTGTCAAAAATGCATCTGAACCAAATGTGTGCAAGTGGCCAATAGGAGTAGTGTAAAATTTATTGTACTTTATGTTGATGACATCCTTCTCATTAGGAATGGGGTAGGAATGTTAGAGTGTACTCAAGCATGATTATCTACATAATTCTCTATGAAGGACTTGGAAAATGCATTATGCGTATTGGGAATACATATCTATAAAGATAGATCAAAGAAGATGCTTAAGCTTTCCCAAACCCATACATTGACAAAATACTAAAGAGGTTTAGTATGGAAGAATTCAAGAGAGGATTCCTTCATATGGGACATGGCATTCGTCTTTTGAAGTCTATGGTCCCCAAGACTAAAGAAGAGAAATGAAGAATGTCTCACATACCTTATGCCTCTGTTATTGGAAAAATAATGTATGCAGTTCAATATACTAGATCAAATGTGGCACACTCGCTAAGCATTACAAGTATGTTTCAATCCAATCTCAGGGATGGTTACTAAATAGCCAGAAAAATAATCCTTAAAAAGGACTAAAAACTTATTTTTGGTATACGACAATGGACAATTGAAACTCACAGAGTTTTTGGATTTTAGTTTCCAATCTAATGTAGATGACCAAATATCTATTTTATGATACATATTTGGACTTAATAGTGGCATGGTGTGTTGGAAATGTTCCAACTAGAAACCATAGCCTAGATAACCGCTAAGGTGAAATACTTTGTGGTTTTGGAAACCACAATAGGAAGTGTTTGGATAAAAACTTCATCTAAGTGTTGGATGTGGTGCCTAACATATATGAGCCTGCAATTATCTTTGGAAGACAATTTAAGACATGAGCCAAGATCTCATCAGTGATCCAAATACATTAAATGTGTTATCATTTAATATATGATATTAATTGATAGAGGTGACAACTGAGTGGATAAAAGTTGTCCTATAAAAGCATATAGCAAAACTATTGCTTAACCCTTAAAAGGTAAAGGTCTTTGGAGGACATCTTATAAAGATAAGTCTCAAGGCCACTGAGCATTGGCTTTAGGGCAAGTGGGAGATTGTTGGAACAGTGCCCTGCAAGCCAATGAGATTGGCCTTGTAAACTATTTCATTCATGGTACAATCTTGATTGAATGATATTATTTATATGGCCATCTTCATCTTATGTTCTTTATTTACTTCACTAACATTTGGATAAAGCCCCTAGATCACACAAGACTATAGGACTTGGTCACACACTGAGTGGTGATTATGGAATAAGTCTCATATGGTCGTGATCTTAAATCGTTCAAGTTATAGGATCTAATGAGATAGGATATTTAACATCTGAATGGACTTACACTAACAATGCATAAATCCAAGGGTTGGAGATTACTCCGTTCCATGTCAAGCTATATGTGATACGAGTGCATGATAGTGGGTGCTTGTTAGAGAACAAGGCACTAAAGACCCACTAGAGAATCTACTAGATAACCATAATGGCAAGTCAGTAATGGCTAGTTTTCTTGCTTATACTAGTGCATATCATTAGTCTTCTAACCTAAGGGCCCATTGTAACCTTGTGTCTGGTCATCATGCTTTGACTCTTTCTTAACCACCTAGTGGGTTTTTTGGATTGAGATTAGGTTCGAGCTACTTAGCATGGAGGTTTGTGAGATCTAAAATGGATTCTAGCTCCTTATCTTTGTGAAGGGCAAGTGCATCTCCTATGTGTTCTATAATGATCGATTCCAAAAAATCCTTGTGCAAGGTGATGTGATAATTTGGGAAGGCATTTCCAAAGATAAGGTCACAAAGGGAATCAAATATTAAGAATAGAAATATCTTGCCTTAGACCTCTTTCAGGAGTAAAAGATAGAATGATCGTATTTACATGGGACACATAATGCTAGAATGGTTCTTCAAGAGCATTCATTTCTACCAATTAGTTCAGCTCCATGTGCTTAAGAATAGACATTGACCATGGAGATTGGGCACTCTTCAATTAATGAGATTAATTGAATTGCATCGCTTAGTTTAAAAGAGTTTAAACTAAAGTGAATATTTTATATTTCAAAAGTCGCAAGGAGTTGTGAGCCCATGTTCAATTAATGATAGAACCTAATGGGTCACATACAAAAGCCAATGACATACTTTAGTGAAGGAAATAGAATTTTGAAAGACTTAGAAAATTCATGATCAATTTTTAGAGGAAGCAAAATCATAGTCATTTTAGTTTGATCAATTTAATTGTTAAATTGGTCAAACTAATTTAAGAGTTAAATTAAGATCAATTAATTAAATATTAATTAATTGACGTCACATGACTATCAATTGATTGAAATTAATTTAAGGGTTGAGTTAATTTTGACTAGCTTAAAATATTAAATGCTTTAACATAAAAATTAAATCAAATAATTATTAATTAAATTAAAGTGTTTAATTTAATTAAGTATGAGAGATAATTTTTGGGTGAATTACTAAATGAAGAGTTCATTTAATAAGAATTAGAATTTAATTGCAATACCCTTCATTAGATGAAATTTGTGCTTCAATTAAATTCACTAATCACAAAGTTAGTGGCCACCTAAGCAAAGGACACTTGGCATCACCTCCTTATTGCAGGTATGTGACCACTCCTATATGTAGATATGATAGAGTGGCTGGCCAAATGTGTGTGAGGTGTGCACATTTTGTGTGATTTTCTCCCAAAAATATTATACAGTGGGAATCTAAGTTATTAGCCTCCCATCATTCTCTCCTTCTACCCCTTATTTCCACCACAATATTCCTAGCCTTTCTCTCCTCATTCTCTGTATATTTTCCATCCTTTCTATAGAGAATAGGTCATTGATTTGGTGTGTGGACATTTGCATTAGAGGTAATCTAACTTGATTGCTTTTTGCTTTTGACTGGAATTATTTTTGGCACCACTTTTTTGCTTCTACTAAGAGTACCTCTGAGTTCTGATCAGCCTAAAATTTAGACTAAATAATATTCAAATGGTTTAGGAGTTCCAGTAAAAAGTTCAGCTAAAATGGAGGAATCCATCTTGGGGAAAATCGATGATGATTCTACTACGCCGGTGAAGAGCTTGTTTGACAGTTGAAGAGAGTTTTCTTGTTCTTCGAATTTGCTGCTTTCTACTAGGTGTTTATCTCTTCTAAATGTGAATCCTATGCATGTATATATCCTTGTGGAGTTGTGTGGGCTAGTTTGTTTAGTTTGTTTGAAAATATTTGGATCCTGGTGCCACACAAACCTACATCCTCATGGTTGGCCACTCTTCTATATCTTTATGTAGGAGTGGTTGCACAACATCCTCAAGGAGTTGATGCCAAGTGTCTTTCCCAAGGTTGCCACTAACTTGTGATTAGTGAATAAGAATATTAATTGAAGCACATATTTCATCTTATGAAATGCTTTGCAATTAAATTCCAATTCACATTAAATGAGCCATTCATTTAATTATTCTCTTCAAAAATTGACTCTCCAACTTAATTAAATTAAACACTTTAATTTAATAATATGATTTAACTCTTAAGTCAAAATGCTTAACTATTTATGCTAGTCAAAATCAATTTGACCCTTAACTTAATTTTGGCTAATTGAAAGTCATGTGATATCAATTAATTAACCCTTAATTAATTGATCTTAATTTAACTCTTAAATTAATTTGACCAATTTAACCTTTAAATTGATCAAGTCAAAATGACTTCAAGTTTGTCTCCTCCAAAAATCAATCATGAATTTTCTAACTCTTAGAAAATTTTCTTTCATTTAATAGATCATGTCATTGGCTTTTATGTGTGACCTATTAGGTTCTACCATTCATTGGACATAGGCTTACAACTCCTTATGACTTTTGGAATATCAAATATTCACTTTAGTTTAAAACTCATTTTTAACTAAGTGACTTAATTAATTAATCTCATTAATTAAAGAGTACCTAATCTCTATAGTCGATGTCTAACCTCAAGCCCATGGAGCCCACATAATTATCCAAAATAAATTCTCTTTAGAAACTATTCTAGCATTACGCATACTATTCAAATATGGTCCTTCCATCCCCTATTTCCTGTAAGAGGCCTAATGCAAGATATTTGTTGGCTCCCCAATAGCCTAAATACTATGCTTCTATTCTTAACATTTGATTCCCTTTGTAACTCAACTTTGGAAATGTCTTTCCAAATTGTCACATCACCTTGTGCAAGGATTTATTGGAATCGATTATCATAGAATACATAGGAAATGCACTTGCCCTTCACAATGATAAGGTGCCGAATTCTATCTTGTATCTCATAAATTGGTATGCCAAGCAACTTATACCAAATCTCAACTCAAAAGGCCCACTAAGTGGTTAAGGAAGTGTTAAACTATGAGGACTAGATATAAGGTAACCATGGACCCTTAGGTTAGAGGACTACACTAATGTGAGCAGGAGAACTAGCTAATACCAACTTGCCACTACAACTATCTAGTAGATTCTTTGGTAGGTCTTCAATGCCTTATTCACTAACAAACACCCACTAACATGCACCTTTATCTTATACAATTGCTCATGGAATAGAGCAATCTCGAACCCTTGAATTTATACATTGTTAGTGCAAGTCTATGTGGATCTTAGATACCATATCTCATAAGATCATATGATTTGGAAAATTTAAGATCACGACTATGTAAGATTTATTCCATGATCACCCCTCAGCACGCGACTAAGTCCCATAGTCTTGTGTGATCTATAGGCTTCATCTAAATGCAAGTGAAGTAAATAAAGAGCATAAGATAAAGATGGCCATATAATGAATATCATCTAATTAAGATTATCTTACAAGGGAATAGTTTGCAAAGCCATTTCAATTGGCTTGCGGGATGCTATTCCAATAAGCAAGAGACCCCAAACCTTTAGAAATACAAGAGGGTGATTTGCCATACCATATCTCATATGGCATTTTGGGTACGAACTTTGTGGATAACATATTAGTAGCCTCGCTATCATTTCTATTGCGTGTCCCTAAAAGATATATGCACATCAAAAAAGCTCATCATAGAACATACTATGTCTAACGAGGTACAGTTTCTCCTCTTGACTACTCCATTATGTTGGGGGTGTGTTGGATAGAGTCCATTAAGAGAGAATCCTATTCTTTTTTAGATAATCTAAGAATTCAATACTTAAGTATTCTTCTCTTTGATCTAATCGAAGAGCTTTAATACCAAATCCCAATTTTTTTCGACTTCACTCTTGTACTCATTGAACTTTTCAAAGGCTTCAAATTTGAACCTCATAAAATACATGTGTCTGAACTTTCTATAATCATTGATAAAGGTGATGAAGAAAGAATAGCCTAATCTCACACTAATTCTTAGTAGGCCACAACCATTCATATGGATCAAACCCAAAGGACTTGTAAAGCACTTCGTTAGTCCTACAAAAGGAATCTTGATCATTTTTTCCTTTAAACAAGATTCACAAGTAGGAAGGTCCTCCATGCAACTAATCTTTAGTACTTCGAGAGCTTTTATTTTATTTATCCAATTTTTAGAGATATGCCCAAGTCTTGAATGCCAAAGAATGGCATCTTCTTGGTTATGCAATTTTCTTTTGCTTGACTGAATGTGCATTAGTGAAGGTTGTGAATCAAGTATGTATAATTCGTTAATTAATGTACCTTGAGAAATGGAAGTACCATTCTTCAATGCCCTCAAAATCCCATTTGATATATAAAAATTGTATCCTTCATAATCAAGAATGGGAATTGAAATGATTTCCTTAACAAAATTTAGTACATAATAAACTGGATTAAGTAGAATACTAGAATTTCCCAAGTTCAACTTAATTCTGCCTTAGACCATGGCCACAACTTTTGCTCCATTTCTTAGGCGAAGGATCATATCCCCTTCATGCATTCTCTTTCTTATTTCCATCTCCTATAATGAATTATAAAGATAAGAACCACATGTGGTATCAAATACCCATTAGGAAAATCTAGTCGTAAAATACATTTCAATAACAAACATACCTTTCTCAAGAGCTTTAAGATAGGTTTTGCAGTTTCTCTTCCAATGCTCACTTTCGCCATAGTGGAAATAGTTTGCATTGATTTTTTTATTTTTCTTAACCCTCTTATAACCTTTCTTGGGTTGCTTCCCTTTAGAGAAATAACTCTTCTTTCTTTTACCTCCTTTTCTTATGCCCCTAAGGCCTTTCGACTTGGAGAAAGAAGCAAGTATAAAAGGCTTTTCCCTTTCCATTGTTGCCTTAGCGGTCACAAGTATGTTTACCAATTTATTGATTGTTATCTCTTACTTAGACATTAAATTTCACAATGAATTAGCCAAATGATGGGGGCAATGACTGGAGGATCAAATCCATGTAGAGATCACTGTCTATGATCGCGTCAAGTTGTCCAAGATTTTTGATGAGTCCAATCATCTTTAGCCATTGATCATGAACACTCAAGCCTTCTACCTTCCTTGACCTAAAGAACTCCTTGGACAAAGCAAACTTTTATTGTCTTGATGGCACACCACACAACTTTTGTAGGTGTTAGTAGATCTCACTTGCATGTCTTATATGCTTATGAGTTTTTCGGTGCTCATTAGTCATGGATGCCAGCATGAGATATCTCACTTGTAGATCATTATCAACAAATTTGGTAACACTTCACATGCCTCATTAGAAGGGTCATCACGTAATATGTCTGGTAAACTTTGATATAGTATATAGGTGCTCTTTTCAGAGTCAAGAATTATTTTGAGATTTATCAACCAATCTTTGAAGTTAAGCTTAGTGAGTTTATTAATTTCAAAAATACTTGTGAGTGGATTTTTAGCCATTTTATTTTGGAGATTTTGAAATACAACAAGAGACCAAAAAAAAAAAACATATAAGCATATAATTGAGAGTTAATATTGAAAATATATTCATGGTCTTTCAAGCATGTTTTTCTCGTGGTATTTTATCAAATCTTTCACCCCCTAGGAGAATTCAAGAAATCACATTTCCTAGTGAGAATTAAGATTCCAAGGACTTGCAAGTGGACCTTCATGACCAAGTACCATCCACAAGCATTCGAAAGGTAAGCAACTTTTGTTGATTGCATATTATGCAACTTTTGATATATTTTGTCTCACTTTTCAATAGACTCATGTAACTGTGTGCCATCTCTACTACTAAGCATTATGTATAACCTACCAATCAAACTTTGATTCAAGACAGCCTCACAACATCCCCCATGATCAAGTGTCAATGCATAAGGGTTCTTAAATTAAATGTACATCTCATGCTAAATGTATGCTTACAACTTTTCTCATATGTGTGATCTCTATGACCAAGTGCTATCACAAAAAATTTGTAGCATCATCATGGCATACACTATTGGTGAAAAAGCATGGATTAATTAGAACCTTTTTATTTTCTATCCATTGTGACTTAATATTTGAAAACACTTAGACATTCTAAGTTGAGGCTTTTTGTTTGTGATGATCTTATTATTTTTATCTTCTTACTTAAGTTTTCTATATCTTAAACATGTACTTCATGCATCAATAGGATATTGAAAACATAAATAAGTAAATAGCCTAGCATGCTCCTGTGGTGGGATGACTATGAGTCTAACCAAGTGATGTACTTAGAGCCATTAGAGCACTACTCGATTAATTTTAAGTAGGTTGATTAACCTAGCTATTACATAAGTGTATCCCATATATTCATAGGTCTTCAAGCCTCCACAGATCTTCTTTACTCCTTGCAACTTTTACAAGAGAAAAAAAACCTCAGTCCTAGTAATTCTACTCTTATAACTATTACAAGAACAAAGAGGCATACAAGCCCCATTAATTACAACCCATTTCAACAACTTGAAACAAATAAAATCAATGTTAGAGGCTCGTGCTCATCCCCATTCATTCATCTTCCATTCAACA
Organism: Jacaranda copaia; assembly: GCA_014898725.1. Taxonomy (NCBI): domain Eukaryota; kingdom Viridiplantae; phylum Streptophyta; class Magnoliopsida; order Lamiales; family Bignoniaceae; genus Jacaranda; species Jacaranda copaia. Next base: position 364,246 of record JACGDI010001558.1, on the reverse strand, counting down.
TTTAAATAAACAATAACCAAATTAAGAGTTGACATTCAATTCAATTGATTAAATGCTAATCACATTAACAAATAATCAGTCATGCAAAAACAAGCATAATACTTATGCATCATATTTTCGCCACAATTGGAAACAACTTTAATAAGTTTTAAAAGCAATCAAAAGTATCTAACACAATTTTTGAGAGCTTGGACAACACTTGTGCAGCCATTATGTGTGTTTCAACAGCATTTTGGTCACCTAAGGAGCTTGAAATTAGCATCAATACACACTATAGACAAAACTAGGCACTGTTAGCCTAAGTGTGCACACGGCTACTACCTTGCCCAGTGCGCTGTCAAGTGCTAGCCTTTTCTCTATTTTTGAGTCATAAGTGAGTCGAGCAATTGTTAGCTCAACTTTTGTGCATCAATATTTTTAGAACAGCTTCTAAACATCGAAACACACATTATGGAAGAAAATTTTAATTTAAAACACCTTTTAAAAAGTGAAATATCAATAGTTCAATATTCCTTGAAAAACAAGTTTAAGCAAGAATCAATTTCTTCAAAGAATCTCCAATAGTCTCCAATCAGACTGGATCACAAATGACCAAAACAACTTAAGGCCATTCAAAACATGCTATATCATAGCATAACATCCACCAATGCCAAATCAAAATTTAACTTTAGTAATAATGGATTAAAACATACTTATCACATGATTTAACATTTAAAACCAAGAAGCCACAAACAAAATCATCCATGCACTCCAACCCATCATATGGATCAAGTAAGGTTGATGTAGATCAATTCTTCACAAGGACCAATCATCCATGAAAAATCTAAATCCATGCATGAATAAGGCTTTGATACCACCTGAAGGTATGTGTAGTGCTAGAATCCAAATATTTTCCAACAAAACTAAATAAACTACTACACACAACCAAAAGGATCTATACATTCATAGGATTTTGATTTAGAAAAGGTATATACCTTGATGAAAACATAAAAAACAAGGAGCAAGAGAAAACTCTCTTCAATCGATGATGAAGCTTCTTATGGGCGCAGCAAGTTCACCACCTAATTTCCCCAAGTTAGATTCCTCCTTTTCAGCTGAACGTTTTACTGAAAGGTAACCACACCTTGAGGATACAACAATCCAAAAATAATCCAAAATAGAACAGAAAAGGTTCTCCCACAACTCGCCACAACAGGGCACCAGAAACTGCCTCAAACAAGAGCAATAGCAACCAAACAGTTGGCCTGTAATGACATAGTCCACACACCATAACAAGGACCTATTCTATGCAATATAGATGGAGATATTTTCAGAGAATTAGGAGAGAAGGCTTCGAAATATAGAGGTGGAAGGCAAAGAAGGTTGGAGAGAATAATGGGGATGCTAACAAATTAGATGCCCACTGTTCAAGTTTGTTAGGGTAATAATCATATCTTGCTTGCATACACCAAGTGGCTGCCCGCTCTCTTCTATATATCTATACATAGGAGTAGGATGGTGTATGGTCACACACCATCCTCATGGAGAGGGTGCCAAGTGTCCATTCCAAGGTGGCCATTAACATTTAGTGATTAGTGAATAAGAATATTAATTGAAGCATACATTTCATCTTATGATATGTCTTCTAATTAAATTCCAATTCCATATTAAATAAATCCTTCATTTAATTATACTCTTCAAAATTAACTCTCCAATTTAATTAAATTAAGTACTTTAATTTAATTAATAATGCTTTGACTTAACTCTTAAGTTAAGGGGCTTAACTCTTTCAGCTAGACAAAATTAATTTAACTCTTAAATTAATTTGACCAATTGATAGTTATGTGACATCAATTAACTAACTCTTAATCAATTGATCTCAATTTGACTTTTAAATTAATTTGACCAATTTAACATTTAAATTGATCAAGACAAAATGACTACAATTTTGCCTCCTCCAAAATCAATCATGAATTTCCTAACTCTTAGAAAATTCTCTTTCTTTCAATAGGTCATGCTATTAGCTTTTGTATGTGACCATTACATTCTACCATTAATTAGACATGGGCTCACAACTCTTTGTAACTTATGGAATATCAAATATTCACATCAACTTAAACTCCTATAAACTCAACAACTCAATTAAATTAATCTTTTTAATTGAAGAGTAACCAATCTCTATGGAAGATGTCAAACCTCAAGCCTATGAAGCAAAACTAATTAGTTGAAATGAATGCTCTTGAAGAACCATTCTAACATTATGAATATCATGCAAATACGATCCTTCTATCTCCTATCTCCATGAATGAGACCTAGGGTAAGATATTAGTTAGCTCCCTAATAGCTTTGATACTATGCTTCTATTCTCAATGTTTAATTCACTTAGTGACCTCATCTTTGGAAATGCCTTTCCAAATTTTCATGTCACCTTGTGCAAGGATTTATTGGAATCAATCATTATAGAACACATAAAAGGTGCACTCACATTTCACAAAAATGAGGAGTCGAATTCCACCTTAGATCTCACAAACCTCTATGTCTCATAGCCTATGCCCAATCTCTACCCTAGTAGCCTGCTAAGTGACCAAAAAAAAGTCATAGCATAACGACCAAACATAAGGTTACCATGGATTCTCAAGTCAAAGGACTAATAACATACACTAGCATAAGAAGAAAAACTTGCCACTACGACTGTCTAATAGATTCTCTAGGTGGGACCTCAGTTCCTTATTCTCTGACAAGTACTCACTAGCATGCATTTATATCTCATATGGGATTGCTCATGGAATGGAGCAACATCTAACTCTTAGATTTATGCATTGTTAATGCAAGTCTATCCAGATCTCAGATGCCTTATCTTACAATATCCTATGACTTGGAAGATTTTAGATTGCAATCATGTAATACTTATTCTGTGGTCACCACCTAATGCATGACCAAGTCCCATAATATTGTGTGTTCTAAGGATTTCATCCAAATATAAGTGTAGAAAATAATGTTCATAAGATGAAGACGGCTATATAAGGAATATCATTCAACTAAGATTATTTTACAATGAAATAGTTTATAAGGCTAATCTAATTTTCTTGCGGGGCACTATTCCAATAATAGCATGTTATCTAAGTATAGACATTCGAATCAAAAGATCGAGAGGAATAAAGTTATATATCCCATTGTAAATGTGAAGTTCTATTTGAAGTTTAGATGTAAAGAAACATATAATTCATTAAGAGAAGATAGAACTTGATAATACCAAAGTTAAAGTCACACAGTAAGTTGAAAATGATTGAAGACTATGTTAGGAATAAAGGTTTCTTAGGCTCTAACAATTCACATAAAACGTGCTCTTCCTAAGATTGTAGATCTTTTAATTAAGATAATTAAAGAAGGGATAATCTTTGAATGAATGAAGATATAGTGAATTTCGAGAGTTAAAGAGATAGAATAATCTTGATATTGTTTTATCCTTCTTTGGGAAACTCAAGAAAATATCAACTATGTCTATGCTCTAGACTGAATATGGGATCATGAGGGAGTAATCTTGTGGCCATTGAAAAGACTTGAAACATAGGAATAGATGAGCATGTTGGACATGAGATATGAAAGGTAACCTAAATACTTAATGAAAAATGAAAGATTCAAGTGAGTGATGATAGATGAGGGAAACTACAGGAGATTCAAGGTGAAGAAACCTTTAGTCCCCGTTTCAAACTAAAAATGATACTCGTCCATCCCAACCAAACCTAAGAATAATTTGTGAATTTTGTGGCAACATCCAGCGCATGTGTTGAAAAAAGCATGAAAAGTACATAAAAAGCGATAATGATCAACACTATGTTTAGAATTGTCCTGAGAATAGGAAATTAAATTTAGATATCTAGAAAAGGCAAAGGAAAACAAACTACAAAGTATAGCTGGAGATTGAATAATCAAATATCACACTAATTCCTTGTTGGGAAACACAAACCTGAAACAAAAGATGTTATTCTATTTTATCTTAAAATTAGAACCTAGGCATTTTATAACTCTTTCAATCTCATTATCTAAACATTAGAAAGAATACGCTCATCTCTATCCCTTCTCTAAACAATGTTATTCCTTGATGTTATTATGAATTTTCACGAATGACGAATGGAATTTAGGGATAGATTCTCTTAAGGGGAGAGAGTTGTAGCACCTCAAATTTTGAAATCCTAAAATACAATAAAATATGAAATTAATAAGCTTGACTAAATTAATTTTGGGTTAGAGTTAGTTAAAAATATAGAATTAAATTCTTACGAATGAAGGATTAAATTAAAAATAAGAGAAGGACTTGATTGCTTAAAATTATAAAATTTAGGGGTCAATGTGAAGGAATTGAAAGTTTGGAAAAATTAAATTTGGACTTGATTGCCCAAAGACAGAAATCTTAAGGGTTAATGTGTAGGAATTAAATGCTGAAAGGGTTTAATTGAAACCCAAGGATCAATGTGATAGATGGTTGGAAGTTTGGAGTGAAATGAAAGACGGTGGAAAGTTTTAGGGCTAAATTAAGGAAGTTGGAAAATGCATTTATATATACAAAAAAAAGGACAAAAATTATTCAAATTTTTAGAATCGACCTAGACCTTACTTCGACGGCAAATGACTGAGAATTGACCATAAAACTAGAAACTATCTAGACCTTACCTCGATGAAAAATGGCTGAAAATTGACCATAAGACTAGAAACTAACACTGTATAAATCTTTCTCTAGCTGAAATGATTTGAACTATGCAAAACTCAACCCAAAACACTGACAAAACTAATGAGAAAAAGGAAGCCAACGATGGAGCATGATAGAGGTTATGATTCTACCATCTTTGGTAATTGAAAATGGCTGGGTGTTAGTGGGTTTTGGTTGCAGTAGAATGGGCAGTTTTGTGGTGGTGTTAATTTGGAGTTTCAATAGCCAGTAGCAAAGGAATTGACACACTCATGCAACGACAACGAGTTAGGTTTTGCAATAATTTTTAACTTAATTGGATGGCTAAATAGTGGCCAATCAAAAAATTATTTGAGGAGTTCTGCTCACCTCAATGAGATGCACCAGCTAGTACTAGCGGTCTCCATATCGGGCAGCGGTGCGTGGTAGCAATTTTCAACTAGCTATACAAAATGAAGCTCCTTACTCATTTAGGCCATTCCCGACTAGAGATTGGATCTTGATTCAATCTAAATTGGGTAATTTTCAATAATCAAATTTTAATTCAATTAATTTGTTAAGTGTAATTGAATTTTCAGATCAAAGCCTAATCATGATATGAACTAAAATTGTTAAACTATGATTTAGACTAATTTATGAATTAATTTCACAATTATTATAGTGTTGAACCTAATTGACTTGGATTAATACCATTAAGAACTTAAGTAAGAACAATGATACATGCTTATGTAGACCATCTAAGTGTAGCATGAAACTTGAAAGAATTATGAATGAATAGATAACTGAACATAGAACTTGATAAAGACATTTAAGTGCATTAAGAGTCATGATTTAGAAATCAAGATAGTATTAGTTTAGGTTATTTGTTCTAAACTTTGAATTGATTCAGAACCAAGGGCATAGATGCTATAAACAACTAAGGATTACCATATTCAACTATCTTATGTATTTAGATATGAAATTCGATCACCAGAATAAAAGCTAGTAAGGCACTAGGATCTAATATCAAAACATCAAAATATCAAAGTAACTAGTGCCTACAAGCTAACCAAGGATATAATCATGCCTATGATTGAGATTTAGATAGAGGATTACCTTGATGAGCAAATCCAAGGAGTATAGAGTGAACACTTCACTAATTTTAGAATTTGTCTGCTTGTGGCGCAACAAGAAGATTGTAATGATCGACTAATAAAATTGACTCCAAAAATTATGAAAAAATATAAGAAGCTATATAAGACTATGGAAAACTTCCATTTAAAATTTCAAATCAATTGGCCTTCCAAAACGTCCTAGATAAAATTTCAAATTCAGACCTCATGCAGATGGATCTCTAGAAATTAAGCAAGTCACATACCTTGCCTGTATTGTAAAAGTGCACACACCAATGAGATCTTCCTAAATCTATAATATATGAGTTAGAGTTATACCAGAGATCTTTTGACAGTAGAGGCCAAATTTGGGGCAGGAAGATGAAGAACAAAACTTAGCTTCAACAAATGAAATGCTAGCTTGCAAATATTTTTGGAGGGAAATAGATAATCTAGTTCTTCACACCAATGAGCATTGCTCTCACTGGCTATCTCTCTATATCTATATATAGATGTGGAATAGTGTGATGCCAAGGTGGCATCACACATTCCATGAGGGGGGTGGCCAATGGCGGGTGCCTAGGTGGCAAATTTTGATTCCAAATTTCATTTGAATTTTAATTACATTTGAAATCTCATTTGAAATTAACTATGATGCCATCTCAAATCTCAATTAAGTTCTCTCTCAAAAATTCTTTATCCTTAATTAATCAAATTAAACTCTTTAATTTAATTAATTATCCTTTTACTTAATTCTTTAAGTCAAACTAGCATAACTCCTTAAGCTAAATTCGTTAACTTAACTCTTTAAGTTAACTTGACCAATTCATGATCATGTTGGCACCAAATAATTTACTCTTTAATTATTGGTCTAATTTAACTCTTAAATTAGTTGATTAATTTAAGAATTAAATCAATCAAGCCAAAATAGATCATCAAAATTGGTCACAAAAATCAGTCCAGTTAGAGACACCATTTCCTAAATCCTTAGAAAATTCTCTCCATTAATTAGGAAGTTAATTGGATTTTGTGTGTGACCCAATAGGTTCTACCATTCATTAGACATAGGCTCACAGCTCCTTGTGACTTTTGAATATCTTATATTTATCTTAGTTTAAAACTCCTTTTAAACTAGTAAACTCAATTCAATTAATCTCATTAATTGAAGAGTACCCAATTTCATTAGTTGATGTCCAATCTCAAGCCCATAGAGCCCAACTAATTGGCCGAAATGAATATTCTAAAAAACCATCATCGCTTTATGCGTGCTATATAAATATGGTTCTTCCATCTCCTATCTCTCAAAGAAAGCCAATAGTAAGATATTTGTTGGCTTCTTAATAGCCTCACTACTATGTCTTTATTCTTAATGTTCCATCCCTATGGTATCATCTCACCATTGAAAAACTTCAGCACCTTGTTCATTAACCAACACCCACCAATATGTACCCATATCACATATAGTTGCTCATGGAATGGAGAAATCTCCAACCTTAGATTTATGTATCGTTAGTGCAAGTTTATTCAAATCTTAGATGCCCCATCTCATAAGATCCTATGAGTTGAAAGTTTTAAGATCATTACCATGTGAGACTTATTCCATGGTCACCAAACCAAGTCCCATGGTTATAGTAATTTGAGGGCTTCATCCAAATGCAAATAAAGTATAATAAAGCATAAGATGAAAATGGACATATAAGAAATATCATTCAATCAAGATTGGTTTACTAGGAAATATTTTATATAAGGCCCATCTCATTAGCTTCCAAGACACTATTCCAATATCTCTCATTTGTCCTAAAGCCAATGCCCCATGGCTTTAAAACCTATCTTCTTAAGATGTCCTTCAAAGACCTTTCGTGATAGAGATTTCATCTGTGGATCTACTATGTTTTCTTCTGAGGTGACTCTCTCCACTTGGATGTCACCTCTATCAATGATTCCTAGATCAAATGATATTGGCTCAGTATGTGCTTGCATTGCTGATGAGATCTTGGCTCTTTAGCTTGTGCTACTGCTCTATTGTTGTCACAGAAGATAACTACTAGCTCAGCAATGTTAGGTACTGCGGTCAACTCTTGAATGAAGTTTTTCATACAAACATTTTTCTTTATAGCTTCTGAAACTGCAATGTATTTTTTCCCTATTGTTGAGTCAGCTATAATATCTTCTTGAAACTTTTCCAGCTTACTGCATTGCCATTGAGATAAAATATGAATCCAAAAGTAGATTTGAGGTCATCTCCATTAGATTGGAATCTAGAATCTAAAAACCTTTCAAGTTTCAATTTTATTTTTCCATATACCAAAAACAAGTCCTTAGTTCTTGTCAAGTACTTTAGGATTATTTTAACGTCCATCCAATGACTTTCATTGGGGTTGGATTGGAACCCACTTATACCACTTAACAAGTGTGCCACATCCAATCTTGTATATTGAACTGCATATATTATGCTTCCTATTGTTGACGCATAGGGTATTTGGGACATCATTCACTTCTCCTCCTCAATCTTGGGGGCCTTAGATTTGGAGAGATGAATGCCATGTCTCATGAAAAAAAATCCTCTCTTGGATTCTTCTATACTAATTCTCTTTAGTATTTTGTCAATGTACGAGGTTTGGGAGAGCCCCAATATCTTCCTGGATCTATCTTTATAAATACGTATGAAGGCATGTGTGGCACTAAGGTCCAAATATTTTTAAGAAAAATTGAATATGCTAGCCCACACAACACCCCAAGGATCTAGACATGCATAGGATTCAGATTTAGAAACAAAAAATACCTGGGTGAGAGCAGAAAAATTGAAGACCAAGAGATAAACTCTTCATACCGTGAGATGGACTCTTAACTAGCGCAGCAGGATTAGCATCATTTTTCCCTTGGATCTACTTTTCCGTTTAAGCTAAAATTTTAACTAGAACTCCTAAACCCTTGGACGATTCTTAATTCAAAATTTCATGCCGATCAGATCTTTGGAGGTACTCCAATTAGAGGCAAAACCTGGCCACCAGAAACGGCTCCAGTAAAGAGCAAAAAGCAACCAAAATAGATTGCCTCTAATGCAAATGTCCACACACCAAATGAATGGACTATTCTCTATAGGAAGGTTGGAATATATTCAGATAATGAGAGGGGGAAGTTGGAGAATATAGTAGTTGAAGGAGGAGGGAAAAGGAGAGAGAGATGATAAACTAACAACTTAGATTCCCACTACACAAACTTATTGGGAGAATATCACACAAAATAGCTCACCTCATGCTCTCAATGGCCGGCCACTCTCTATATCTATATATAGGAGTGGTCACACACATCCTTTAGGGAGGTGATGCCAAGTGTCGCTTGCTTAGTTGACTACTAACTTTGTAATTAATAAATTTAATTGAAGTACCAATTTCATCTAATGAAATATCTTACAATTAAATTCTAATTCTAATTCTTATTAAATTAACTCTTCAATTAATAATCCTCCTAATAATTATCTCTCCAACTTAATTAAATTAAATACTTTAATTTAATTAATAATCATTTGATTCAACTCTTAAGTTAAAATGCTTAATGTTTTAAGCTTGCCAAAAATAACTCAACCCTTAAATTAATTTTGACCAATTAATAGTCATGTGACATAATTAATTAACCTCTAATTAATTGATCTTAATTTAAATTTTAAATTAATTAGATCAATTTAACATTTAAATTGATCAAGTTAAAATAACTACAGTTTTCCTCCTCTAAAAAGGGTCATGAATTTTCTAACTCTTAGAAAATTCACCTTCCTTCGATAAGCCATTTTATTTGCTTTTGTGTGCGATCCATTAAGTTCTACTATTTATTGGACATGGGCTCACAACTCCTTGTAACTTTGGAGTATTAAACATTCATTTTAGTTTAAACTCCTTTAAATTAAGCGACTCAATTCAATTAATTTCATTAATTGAAGAGTACCCAATCTCTATGGTCGATGTCCAACCTTAAGCCCATGGAGCCCAACTAATTGATCAAAATGAATGCTTTTGAAGAACCATTCTAGCATTATGCGTACCATGCAAATACGGTCCTTCCATCTCCTATCTCCTAAAAGAAGCCTATGGCGAGATATTAGTCCATTCCCAAATAGCCTTAATAGTATGTTTCTATTCTTAATGTTCAATTTTTTTGTGTGACCTCACCTTTGGAAAACTCATTTTTCAAATTTTCACAACACCTTACATAAGGATTTCTGGGAATCGATCATTATAAAACATATAAGAGATATACTCATCCTTCACAAAGATGAGGAGTTGGATTTCTTCTTAGATCTCACAAACCTCTATGTCTAAAAACTCATGCCCAATCCTTGCTTGAGTACCCCGCTAAGTGACCAAGGAAGAGTCAAAGCATAAGTGCCAAACACAAGGCTACCATAGATCCTCATATCAAAGGACTAATAATATACACCAGTGCAAATGGGAGAACTTGCCACTATCGACATGCCACTTTAGCTATCTAGTGAATTCTCCAATTGGGTCTTCAATGTCTTGTTCTCTAACAAGCATCCACCAATATGCATCCATATCTCATAATCGCATATGGAATGGAGCAACATCCAACCCTAGGATCCATGTATCATTAGTGCAAGTTTATCCAAATCTTACATACCCTGTCTTATAAGATCTTATGACTTGAAAGATTTAAGAACATGACTATATAGGACTTATTCCATAATCACTACCCAGTGTTTGACCAAGTCCCATAGTCTTTAGTGATCTATGGGCTTCATCCAAAAGCAAGTGAAGAAATTAAAGGGCATAAGATGAAGATGGCCATATAATGAATATCATTCAATCAAGACTGTCTTATAATGAAATAGTTTACAAAATCGATATAATTGGCTTACAAGGTACTATTCCAATAATGTATTCCTAATACATAGGATGGTTTTCCCAAATCCTTCATGGAGAATTAAGTAGATAACTATGCTCTATATAAATTTCTTCTTCAATGTCACTATTGAGAAAAGAGGCTTTTACATCCATTTGCTATATTTCATAGTCATAATATGCAGCTTTGGCAAGTAAGATCTAAATAGACTTAGGCGTAGCGACTGGTGACACGGTTTCCTTGAAATCAATACCCAATCATTAAGGGTAACCATTTTCCACTAATCACACCTTTAAAGCCACCACTTCACCATCTACCCTAAGCTTTTGCTTATAGTTCCACTTACAATCAACAAAAACTATTCCTTTGGGTGGATCTACTAAAGTCCACACTTTGTTTGAGTAAATGGAGTATATTTTAGGTCTCATGACATCTAGCTAACATCCCAAATCTATGTCCGACATAGCTTTCTCATAGGTCTTTGGATTATCATTCGATTGTCCCATCTCATAAGGAAATCCAAATATTTTGGTTGCTTCTTGATCCAGTCTGACCTTCTCATAGATTATGTGCTTAGCTCTTGCAACGTCGTTATTTCCACTACATGTGGGATTTCTTGATCATCTTGAACTTCATCAAGTTCAATGACAATGCCTTTTCTATCTAATAGAAATTTCTTTTCCAAAAGTTGGGCATTCCTCAAGATAAACACCTTTTGTTCCAAGGGAGCATAGAAGTAATAACCTATAAACTCTCTTGGGTATCCCACAAACTTACACAAAATGAATTTACTATCCAACTTATCTCCCATTGTCCATCTTACATAGGCAGAAGATCTCAAATTCTTTAAATAATGGTAAGAGAGTGCTTTTGCATGCTATATCTTATGTGGTGTTTTTGTCACCGACTTTGAAGGTACTACATTTAGTAACGTCATAGCCATTTCTAAGGCATATCCCCAAAAACGTATCCCCAAAAGGATATGGCTACATCAGAAAAACTCATCATAGAACATACCATGTCTAACAAGGTTTGATTTCTCTTCTTGGCTACTCCATTGTGTTGAGGTGTGCCAGGCAGAGTGCATGGAGAGAGAATCCCATTCTTTTTAAGATAATCGAAGAATTCGATACTTCAGTATTCTCCTTCTCAATCCGATTGAAAGGTTTTTAATTGGAGGATCAATGAATTAGTCGAACAAAGGTAGCAACAATTGGAGGATCAAATCCACATAAAGGTCATTGTCCATGATCGCATCAAGTTGTCCTAGCTTTTCAATAAGCCCAATCATCTTCAGCCCATGATCATGGACACTTACCCCTTCACTCATCCTTGTCCTAAAGAGCTCCTTAGATAAAGCAAACCTTTCGTGTCTTGTTTGAACACTATACAAATCTTGTAGGTGTGTGTAGATTTCACAAACATGTTTCATGTGCTCATGAGTTACTTGGAGCTCATTAGTCAAGGATACCAACATGAGGCATCTAACTTGTAGATCATCATTCATAAATTTTGTGGACACTTCACAAACCTCATCAATTGCATCATTACCCATAGTTTTTAGTAGACTTTGATTAAGAACATATGTTCTCTTATTGGAGTCAAAAATTATCTTAAGGTTTCTCAACCAATCTTGGAAGTTAGCCCTAGTGAGTTTATTAATTTCCACAATGCTTGTGAGTGGATTTTTAGCCATTTGTTTGTTGAAGATTTCAAAAATCTACAAGAGGTAAAAAAAGAAAATAAGCATGTGATTGAATTTGATATTAAAAACATGTTCATGGTCTTTCAAACGTGTTTTTTCTCGCACTATTTTATCAAATTCTTCACTCCCAAGAAGAATTTGAAAAATCTAATTTCCTAGTGAGAATCAAAACCCCAATGACATGCTAATGGATCCATATGATCGAGTGCCATCCATGAGCAATCAAAGGGTAAGCAACTTTTGCTAATTGCATCTCATGTAACTCTTGATATATTTTGCCTCACTTTTCATATAAACCTACGTGACCATGTACCATCTATACTACTAAGTGTAAGTTAAATCCACCAATCAAACTTTATCTCAAGATAGCCTCATGACATCCCCTATAATCAAGTGCTAATGCTGAGGGTTCCCAAGTTAAAAGTGCTTCTCATGCTATGTGTTTGCTCACAGCTTTCCTCCAAAGTGTGCCCCATGACCGAGTGCCATCACAAAAAATTGATAGCATCATCATAGCATACACTATTAGTAGAAAGGCTTAGATTAATTAAAACTCTTTTAATTTGTATCCATTTTAACTTAATTTTAGAAAATACTTAGACATTCTAAGTTAAGGTTTGTTGCTTACAAAGATCTCATCACTTTATCTTGTTATTTAGGTTCTCTATATCCTAATCATGTATTTCATACATTAATAGGATATGGAAAGTGTAAATAAGTAAAAAGCCTAGTATGCTTCTAGGGTGGGATGATCATAAGCGTAACTAAGTGATGCACTTAGAGCCATAAGTACATTACTTCAATTGATTTTGAGTGGGTTGAATTAAACTAAACTATTACATGAGTATATCCCATACATTCATGGGTCTTCAAATGGCTTCCATGCCTTCATTAGACTACTTGCTTCATGCAACATTTACATGAAATGGAAATCCTCACTCCTAGTAGTTCAACTCTCATAAGTTTTACAAGATAGAATAAAAGCCACATAAGCCCCATTTAATACATCATATTTCAACAACTTTGAAACAAATAAAATCAATTTAAAATGCTCATGATCATCCCCATTCATCTATCATTCATTCAACAATTAAATAAATAATAAATAAATATAGAATTAACAATTAATTCCAACAATTAAATGCTTATCTGATAAACAAATAATTGAACCAAGCATAACATTTATGTCATGAAGTGGAGAACAGCTCTAACCAATTTTCAAAAGCATTCAAATATGTCAAACATAATTTTGCGATGTAGCACAACACTTGTACGCCTAATGTATGTAATGCAAAAACTTGTTGAGCATTAAAAGAGTTGAGAAAAAAACTCAAAGCTCACCAAATACCCCTAAAACCAGAATTCTTGGCAGCCTTTAGTGCATAGCTGAGCTGTCTGTGTACACTGAGTGTGCACGCTGCCCAGCCAACGACTAGGCTATGCCGGCAGCCTTAGCTTTGAGGTTCAAGCCTTGCTATGTGTGTTCTTCACTCAACTTTCATGCACCAAAAATTTTAGCACATGTTCTCAACATTATAAAATTTATTCTAGATTGATTTCCAAGTTTAAAACACCTTTTAAAACTGGAAATACAAGTGCTCAAACATGCTTTCCAAAATTAGGAAAAGTAAAAATCAAATTCTTTATATAATCTCCAACATAATTCCAATCATATGGGATCAAAAAATGACTGAAACTCTTTCAGCCATTAATAAATATGCTATATCAACATATAACATTAATTAATGCCAAATCAGCATTCAATAATAATCACTATGAATTTAAGCATACTAAATACATGAATTAACACTTAAATTACATAATAGCATGTTTTCAATTCATAAATCAAGGAGCCACACACAAATCAACCAAATTCTCATATCAATCAATTGAAATGAGAATATGGTGATCTAGATTAATCTATCACATGAATTTATCAACCAAAAAAAATCCAAATCTAAGCACGATTTAGGCTCCAATACCACTTAAAGGCTAGCAAGACACTAGGATCTAATATCAAAACTTCAAATATGAAAGTAACTAGTGCCTACAAGCTAATCAAGGATCTAATCATTCATATGATTCAAATATTGATAGGGTATTACCTTGATGAGAAAATCTAAGGAGTATAAAGTAAACACTTCACTTATTTCAGAATCTATCTACTTGTGGCGCAAAGAGAAGATTGCAATGATCAACCTATCAAATCATTTTAAAAAATCTTGAAAACATATATAGATCTTTACAACCCCTTGTTGAACTTAAATTTAAAATTTTAGGTCAATTGGCTTTCTAAAACATCCTGGAGAAAATCATAAAGTCGGACCTCACGCAGATAGATCTCCAGAAATTGAGCAAGTCACATGCCTTGTCTCTATTGTAAAAGTCCACACACCAATGAGATCTTACTAATCTATAGTCTAGGAGTTGAAGTTAGACTAGATATGTTTTGATGGTGGAGGTTGAATTTGGGGTAGGAAGATGAAGAAAGAAGCTTAGCCTTCAATACATGAAATGCTTGTTTGCAAATATTTTTAGAGAGACATGAAGAATCTAATTCTTCACACCAATAAGATTTGCTCTGGCCACCATCTCTCTATATCTATAAAAAGATATGGAATAGTGTGATGCCAAGGTGGCATCACACATTCCATGAAGGTGGCGGTCAATGTTAGGTGCTTAAGAGGCAAAATTTGATTCCAAATTTCATTTGAATTTCATTTGAATCTTAATTACATTTGAAATCTCATTTCAAATTAATTAAGCTACTATTTCAAATCTCATTTGAGTTTTCCCTCTGAAATTCATTCTTCCTAATTAATCAAATTAAACTCTTTAATTTAATTAATTATCCTTTGACTTAACTCTTTAAATCAAACTAGCATAACTCCTTACGCTAAATTTATTAACTTAACTCTTTAAGTTAACTTGACTAATTGATGGTCATGTTACTACCAAATAATTAACTCCTTAATTATTAGACTAATTTAACTCTTAAATTAGTTGATTAATTTAACACTTAAATCAATCAAGCCAAAATAGACCCTCAAAATTGGCCCCAAAAATCGTTCCACTAGGAGACACCATTTTCTAGCTCCTTCAAAACTTTCTCCATTAATTAGGAAGTTAATTGGATTTTAAGTGTGACCTAATAGGTTCTACTATTCATTAGACATGGACTCACAACTTCTTGTGACTTTTGAATATCTTATATTCATTCTAGTTGAGAATCTCTTTTAAACTAGTCGACTTAATTCACTTAATCTCATTAATTGAAGAGTACCTAATCTCCATGGTCAATGTCCAACCTCAAGCCACTAGAGCCCAACTAATTGGCCAAAATGAATATTCTAAATAACTATTAATGCTTTTTGCATGTTAGGAACATACAGTCCTTCTACTTCTTATCTCCCAAGAAAGCCCTAGGATAAGATATTTATCGGCTTTCTAATAGGCTCAATACTATATCTCTATTCTTAATGTTTAATCCATGTTGGGTGACCTCATCTTTGAAAAACTCCTTTTTCAAATTGTCACACCACCCCATGTAAGGATTTGCAGGAATCAATCATTATAAAACACATAGGAGATGTACTTACCCTTCATAACTACAATGAGTCAAATTCCATCTTGAATGTCACAAACCTTCATGCCAAGTAGCTCATACCCAATCTCAACCCAAAAGACCTGCTGGTGGTTAAGGATGAGTCAAAGCATGAGGGCTAAGCACAAGGTTACCATGGATCCTCAAGTTAAAGGACTAATAACATGCATTAGCATAAGCAAGAGATCTAACCACTATCGACTTGCCATTATGGCTATCTAGTAGATTCTCTGATGGGTCTTTAGTGTATTGTTCTCTAACAAGCACCCACTAACATATTCCCATATCTCATACAGTTGGTCATGGAATAGAGCAATCTCCAACCCTTGGATTTATACATCGTTAGCGCAAGTTTATCCGAATCTTAGATACCCCATCTCATAATATCCTATAACTTGAAAGTTTTAACTCACAATAGTGTGAGAGTTATTCCATGGTCACCAAACCTAGTCCCACAATCATAGGTGATCTAAGGACTTCATCCAAATATAAGTGAATTATAATAAACCATAAGATGAAGACAACTATATAAGAAATATCATTCAATCAAAATTATTTTCCAAGGAAATAGTTTTTACAAGATTAATCTCATTAGCATGTAGGGCATTATTCCAACACAGAATTGTATCAAAATAACCCTAAGTTTAATAAAGGCGTTAAGTTTATTTATGATCAAGATTTAGAGGATTGATAGAATGATACCTCGAGTTACTTTATGAAAATTCTCTATAGAAGGGAAAGCTAGGACTTGAGTGACCATACGATTAAGAATTCCTCCAATTTTCCAAATGATGTTACACTTAATAGTATGAGATTTCTTTGACAGGGAAAGAACATATATGTATTTCTTATATATCATGTTCGCTTGAATCCTTCCAATCTATATGTTGAAAATAGTATTCCATATCGCCTTTTATACTGAGTGCTTCTATTGATATTAATTGACATCATTTACTTGAAATTTTCGATTGTGTTAAGAAAGCTGAAAAGTGATTTTGAAAATATATTTTTATCGCTAAGTCATTTTGGATACTAGTTGGTGCTAAATTAGTTTGTCTATTAACATGGCGATTTGATATGTTACTTTAAATGTTGTTGGGTATGCTGCATAATCCACAGTATGATGTGTAATCTACATAAACATAAATATTACCCTTGGGGATGGGCTTGGGATTGGTTATGAAAAATGATTGGGCAGAATGGACCGTAGTGGCAGATCCTTTGGTTGATACCTATACATGATTTACACAACCTAACCTTATAGCTAGCTAGAGATAGTTGTCTATGAATTAATAAGGTATACAGCTAGCCAAGCCTAACGTATGATTATAAGTATCCAAGTTGATCACTTGATACTTAGAGGAATAATTTTTTTTCGTGTATTCGAAAGTTGAGTGACTAGGTAGAAAAACCACTAATAATTTTTATTTGAAAATGTTTGCTAAATTATAATTGGTTAATTTCTCAACTTGATATGTATGCTTTGAAACTCAAACATTTGTGAAGTCTCATCATGGTATAGGACGGTGGCAAGATGGATCACCAAAAGTTTTGACTAAAACCTTCTCTATCAACTTCTAAAAATTTTAATGTTTCTAAATATTTTTTATATGTTATTTGAGAAATTATTACTCTATTGTTATTGCTAGACTATCTCACTAAGTTATTTAGACTTACGTTATTTCATTGTTATTATTCATTCTGTACTCTAGCTAAGATTGAGTGACGAAGATAGGCTAACCCAACCAACACATAAGGTAATGAGGGTGATAGAAGTGCTATGTGTGTTCTTGACATTTTGGTAGGAGGAAGAACAAAGAAGCTAAGCCTTCAACTCATAAAATGCTAGCTTGCAAAATGGGCTATTTCAGAGGGAAATGAAGAATTTAATTCTTCACACCTAAAGCAAACTTTGTCTCTCTTTGGCCAAGCCCTCCTATTTATATAGAAGTGGAATTGTGTAATGCCAAGGTGGCATCGAACATTCCTTGAGGGACGGCGGCCACGGGGTTGCTTTGGTAGCAAAAAAGAATCCAAATTTCATTTGCATCTTAATTACATTTGGAATCTCATTTTAAATTAATTAAAATGCCATCTCAAATCTCATTTGAAACTTCTCTCCAAAATTCATTCCTTTTAATTAATCAAATTGAACTCTTTAATTTAATTAATCAGGCTTTGACTTAAATCCTTACATCAAACTAGTTTAACTTCTTAAGCTAAATTTGTCAACTTAACTCTTTAAATCAACTTGACCAATTGATGGTTGTGTTGGCACTAAATAATTAACTCCTTAATTAGGTCTAATTTAACTCTTAAATTAGTTGATTAATTTAACACTTAAACCAATCAAGCCAAAATTGACCTTCAAACTTGGCACTAGAATTCATTCCATTAGGAGAGATCCCTTTTCCAACTCCTTAGAAAATTCTCTCCATCAATTAAGAATCTAATTAAATTTTGTGTGTGACCCAATAGGTTCTATCATTCATTAGATATGGGCTCACAACTCCTTATGGCTTTTGAATATTTTATATTCATTCTAGTTTAAAGCTCCTTTTAAACTAGTTGACTTAAATCAATTAATCTCATTAATTTAAGATTACCCAATCTCCATGGTCAGTGTCCAACCTCAAGCCCATGGAGCCCAATGAATTAGTTGAAATGAATGTTCTAGAAAACCATCATCGCCCTACGCGTGCCATGCAAATACAGCCTTTTCGTCTTTTATATCTCAAAAGAGGCCTACGGTAAGATATTTATTGACACCCAAATAGCCTCGATATTATATCTCTATTCTCAATGTTTTGATTCTATTTGTATGACCTCACCTTTGAAAAACTCCTTTTTCAAATTATCACACCACCTTGTGCAAGGATTTTTAGAAATCGATCATTATAGAACATATAGGAGATATACCCGCTCTTCACAATAGTGAGGAGTTAAATTCCATCTTGGATCTCACAAACCTCCATGCTAAGTAGCTCATACCTAATCTCAACCTGAAAGACTCACTATATGGTCAAGGATAAGTTAAAGCATGAGAATCGGACATAAGGTTACCATGGATCCTTAGGTCAGAAGACTAATAATATGCACTAGCATAAGCGGGAGAATTAGCTACTACTGACCTACCACTTTGGCTATCTAGCAGATTCTCTGGTGAATTTTCAATGCTTTGTTCTCTAACAAGCACCCACTAACATGGACCTGTATATCATACAGTTGCTCATAGAATAGAGCAATCTCTAACCTTTGGATTTATGCATCGTTAGTGCAGGCCTATCAAAATCTTAGATACCTCAACTCATAAGATCCTATGACTTGAAAGCTTTAAGATCACAATCATGTGAAACGTATACTATGGTCACCAAACCAAGTCCCGCAGTGTTAAGTGATCTAAAGGCTTAATCCAAATGCAAATGAAGTATAATAGAGCATAAGATAAAGATGGCCATATAGCAAATATCATTTAATCAAGATTCTTTTACAAGATAATAATTTATACTAGACCAATCTCAATGGCTTGCAGGGCGCTATTCCAATATTCTCCCACTTGCCCTAAAGCTAATGCCCCATGGCCTTAAGACCCATCTTCTCAAGATGTCCTTTAAAGACCTTTTGTGATAGGTGTTTTGTAAGTGGATCTGCTATGTTCCTTTTTAAGGCAACTCTGTCCACTCAGATGTTGCCTCTCTCAATAATCTCTCAAATCAAATGATATCGCCTCAATATGTGCTTGGATTGCTAATCAAATCTTAGCTCTTTAGCTTGTGCTACCACTCCATTATTGTCACAGAATAAAACAACTAGCTTAGCAAGGCTAGGCACTACATTCAACTCTTGAATGAAGTTTTTCATCTAAACACCTTCCTTTATAGCTTCCAAAGTTATAATATATTTTACCTCTGTGGTCAAGTCGGCCATGGTGTCTTGCTAAGAACATTTCCATCTTGCTGCACCACCATTGAGGCAAAATATAAATCTACAAGTAGATTTGAGGTTATCTATATTAGATTGCAAATTGGAATTTGAAAGCCTTTCATGTTTCAATTCTCCATTGCCATATACTAAAAATAAGCGCTTGGTTTTTCTTAAGTATTTAAGGATCATTTTTATGGCCTTCCAATAACTCTCAATGGGGTTAGATTAGAACCTACTCATAACACTTAGTGAGTGTACTACATCCAGTCTCATACATTGAACCGCACATATTATGCTCCCTATCGCTAAGGTATAGAGTGTATGGGATAGCCTTCATTTCTCCTTCTCAGTCTTGGGGGCCATAAACTTAGATAGATGAATGTTGTGTCCCATGGAAAGAAATCCTCTCTTTGATTCTTCCATACTAAATCTCTTTAGTATCTTGTCAATGTACAGCATTTGGAAAAGCCCCAACATCCTCCTTGATCTATCTCATGTACGCAAACACAAGAAACTTCAAGCTTTACAATATCTCTCTAATTTTTTCAATTAGAAATAATATTTTAGCAATTTAAAAATAAAAAAAAATAATTCAAAACCTAGCCATTTAGGTGAGACAATTAGTGCAAAATAATGAATAATTACCAAGAATACATGGGTAATAGACTACTTTCACCATTTTATATTTGCACTATGTGTGTGTTGGTGTGAATAGTTAAAGGTGTGCGCAGCATGTTCTAAGGTGGCTATGCTAATGGGTATGTGTGTATTAGTAGTGTTGTTGATAATTCTATTTGTTAGGTAGCAGTGGTGCGTGTGTGTGAGAGAGTGGGTGGTGGTGGCGAGTGTAGAGTTTACATAGAGGGGTGGCAGAGAGGGAGTAGTGTACGCGAGAAAGAATAGAGAAAAAAAAGGGGGAAAAACTGGGAAAGAAAATAGAAAGAAGAGGAAAGAAACAAAGGGGAAAAAGAAAAGAGAATAAAATAAAAAAAATTAAATAAAAATGTTTGTATATTTTCTTGTTAACATAAATGTTATTTTTTTTATAATATAATTGTGAGTGTAATGGAGAAAAAAGAGAAATTGTGGAATAAAAAGAAAAAGAAATGTTTGTGGTTAATTTTGCCCAAAGAAAATATTAAAAATAAAATTTGATGGTGGAAAGTGGCTATAACATATTTTGGCTTCAAATTTTGGAGCCAAAATTTTTGCTACATAAAATCAATTGTTTCTGCGAATTTCATAGTGTAGCAAAAAAATAATTTTTATTACACTATTTGGGCATAGTAGAAAACTAATACTACATCGTTTTTGTCTTTCGTTTGCTATGGAGTCATGTTTGTAGCAATAGAACAACTTTTGGAACAACTTTTTAGGCGTAGTAAAAAAGGTCATTACAAAAGGCTATTTTTTTATAGTGATTGTCCTTCGAGGAAGAGCATTTATTCCTTTTACCTCCCTTTTTAGCACCCCTAGGGCCCATAAACGTGGAAGAGGAAACAAGTATCAAAGGTTTGCCTTTATCATGGTAGTCTCCTTCTAGATCAACACTTTGATCAATAAAACTCGGCAAGGATGTGAGGATCAAATCCTTATGGAGATCATTGTCCATCACTATGTCCAAGTTGAAAAGCTTCTCCAAGCCTCATCATCTTTAGACCGTAGTCGATGACACATGACTTCACATCCATCTTAGCTTGAAAAGTCTTCTTTGAAAGCATGAACTTCTCATACCTCATTTGCTTACAACTCTTTGGGAACTTTAACCAAGGTACAATTCATGAACTTTTCACATGTCTCTATATCTACATTAATCCCAAAGGGATTAGGAGTGCCATGATATAGGACCTTTATCCATCTCTAGGAATCTAGAATAATTTTTGAGGTTATGTCAATCATGGAAGTTTGGCCCAATTGGTTTATTGGTTTCCAAAATAATGTTGACTAGAATTTTAGCCATTTATATGTTAAACATTTCAAAATTCTATATGAGGCAAAAAAGTGAATAAGCATGTGATTGAATTTGATATTGAAAAAATGTTCATGGTCTTTCAAGCATGTTTTTCTCCCACTATTTTATCAAATTCTTCACCCCAAGAAGAATTAAAGAATTAAATTTCTTAGTGAGAATCAAGACCCCAATGACTTGCCAATGGACCCCCATACTGAGTGCCATCCACGAGCAATCAAAGGGTAAGCAACTTTTGCTAAGATGTGCGAGCAATCAAAGGATAAGTAACTTTTGCTATTGTATCTCATGCAACTCTTGATATATTTTGCCTCATTTTTCATATAGACCCATGTGACTATGCACTATCTATACTACTAAGTGTTAAGTCAAACCTACCAACCAAACTTTATCTTAAGACGACCTCACAATATCCCCCGTGATTGAGTGCCAATGCGCGAGGGTTCCCAAGTTAAAGGTACATCTTATGCTAAGTGTATGTTCACAGCTTTCCACCGAAGTGTGACTCCTATGAGCAAGTGCCATCACACAAAATTAGTACTATCATCATGGCATACACTATTGGTGGAACGCTTGGATTAATTAAAGCTCTTTTAACTTGTATCTATTTTGATTTAATATTTGAAAAAAACTTAGACATTCTAAGTTGAGGGTTTTTGCTTGCAAAGATCTCACCATTTTTATCTTCTTATTTAAGTTCTCTATATTCTAATCATACATCTTATATATTGATAGGATATAAAACGCGTAAATAAGTAAATGTGCCTAGCATATTTCTAGAGTGAGTGACCATGAGCCTAACCAAGTAATGCACTTAGAGCCATAGGTTCATCACTTTCGTTGATTTTAAGTAGGTTGATTAAACTAAACTATTACATTAGTGCACCCCATACATTCATAGGTCTTCAAAAGGTCTCCATGCTTCCATTGGAGTACTTGCTCTATGCAACCTTTACATAAAATAGAAACCCTCACTCCTAGTGATTCTACTCTCAAACCTTTTACAAGATAGAACAAGAGGCATGCAAGCCCCATTTAATACAACCCATTTCAACTACTTGAAATATATAAAATCAATATTAAAGGCTTATGATCATCCCCATTCATTCATGATTTGTTCAAAAATTAAATGAATAATAAATAAATCTAGAATTAACAATTAATTCCAACAAGTAAATGTTTATCTCATAAACAAATAATTGAACCAAGCATAACATTTATGCCATAAGTTGGAGATTAACTTTGACTAGTTTCAAGAAACAACAAAAATGTCAAACATTATTTTGAGGACTTGCACAACGCTTGTGCATCTATAACATATGATTTAACATTAATTTTCAGCCACTTAAAAAGCTAAAAAATGGCTTAAAACCTACCCAATTCTCAATCGGTGACTACTGGCCAAGCTGGGCATGCGATTGGGCAATGGTTCTCGGCCACTGTAGCAGCAACTTGCTCAAAGCTAGCCAACAGCCCCTGTTTTTAGGGCCAAAGGATAGTCAAGCCATTTTTTAGCTCAACTTTTGTGCACCAAAAAATTTGGAACACATTCTAAACATTAAATCACACATTATGGACCAATTTATAGATCTAAAATTAATTTTAAAACTAAAAATTAAAGTGCTAAAATATGCTTCAAAAATTCAAGTTTTAGTGAAAATCAAATTCTCTAAAAATCTCTATCCAAACTCCAATCCAATTGGATCAAAAAATGATCAAAACTCATTTGATCAATCACAAACATGCTATATCACCATATAACATCAACTAATTCCAAATCAACATTTAACATTAATCATTATGAATTAAAATATACTAACTACATGAATTAGCACTTAAAACACATAATGGCGTTCTTTCAATTCATCAATCAAGGAGTCACACACAAATCAACTAAATTCTCCAATCCATCAATTCAATCACGAATGTGGTGATCTATATTAATCCATCACATGAATCAATCAACTAAATACAATCCAAATCTAAGGCACTAGGATCTAATATCAAAACTTCAAAATATGAAATTAACTTGTGCCTTAAATAAAAACAAGGATATAATCATTCCTAGGATTCAAATTTAGGGAAAAACTTACCTTGAAGAGCAAAATCCAAAGCATAGCAAGTGAACACTTCACTAGTTCCAAAAGCTACTTGTTCTGGCACAATGAGAAGATTGCGACAATCGCCCTACCAAATCTTCTCCAACAATTCTAAACAAATATATGGATTTTTCCAATACCTTTATGAATGCAAATTTAAAATTTTAGATCAATTGGATCCCTGGAACTCCTTTGAGAAAATTGCCAAGTCATATGCCTTGCCTCTATTGTAATGATCCATAAACTAATGAGATCTTCCTAAATCTCTAGTCAATAAGATGGAGTAAGACTAGAGATTTACTAATGGTAGAGGCCAAATTTGGGTAGGAAGAAGAAGAAGGGAACAAAGTGTTCAACACATGAATGCTTGCTTGCAAAAGATATTGGAGGGAAAGAGTGAAGAATTTGATTCTTCACACCAAATGTGACATACATGACCTTCTCTCTCTATATCTATATATAGATGCTGGAATGTGTGATGCCAAGTTGGCATCACACAATGCATGAAGTGGGGGTGGTGGCCAAGTGGGGTTGCCAAAGTGGCAAATGTAAATTCAAATCTCATTTAAATTTCATTTGCATCTTAATTACATTTGGAATATCATTTCTAATTAATTAAGATGTTAATTCAAATCTTATTTGAATTTTCCCTCCAAATTTCATGCTTCCTAATTAATTAAATTAAACTCTTTAATTTAATTAATTATCCTTTGACTTAACTCTTTAAGTCAAACTAGCTTAACTCCTTAAGTTAAATTCATTAACTTAACTCTTTAAGTTAACTTGACCAATTAATGGTTATGTTGGCACCAAATAATTAACTCCATAATTGTTGGTTTAATTTGACTCTTAAATTAGTTGTTTAATTTAACACTTAAACTAATCAAGACAAAATCGACCCTCAAACGTAGCACCAAAAATTGTTCCACTTGAAGAGATCATTTTCTAACACTTAGAAAATTTTCTACTAAAATTAGTAAGCTAATTGGATTTTGAATATAACCTAATAGCTTTTGCCATTCATTGGACATGTGTTCACAACTCCTTGTGACTTTTAAATATTTTATATTTATCCTAATTTAAAACTCCCTTTTAAACTAATCAACTTAATTCAATTAATCTCATTAAATGAAGAGTACCTAATCTCCATGGTCGATATCCAACCTCAAGCCCATGGAGCTTAAATAATTGGCCAAAATGAATATTCTAAAGAACCGTCATCGCACTACACGTACCATGCAAATATGGTCCTTTCATCTTCTATCTTCCGAAAGAAGCCTACAATAAAATATTTGTGGCTCCATAATAGCCTTGAACTATGTTTATATTCTCAATATTTGATCCTTGTTATGTGATCTCACCTTTGGAAAACTTTTTTTCCAAATTGTCATACCACCTTACGCAAGAATTTCTTTGAATCGATCATTATAGAACACATAGGAGATGCACTCACCTTTCATAACAGTAAGGAGTTGAATTCCATCTTGTATCTGACAAATCTCCATGTTAAGTAGCTCATGCCCAATCTTAACCCAAAAGACCCATTAGGTGGTGAAGGAAAAGTAAAAACATGAGGACTCGACACAAGGTTACGATGGATTCTCAGGTTAAAGGACTGATAATATACTTTAGCATAAGGAAAAGAACTAGCCACTATGTCTATCTAGTAGGTACTCTGGTGGGTCTTCAGTGCCTTTTACTCTAGTAAGCCCCCATTAAAATACCCCCAAATTTCATACATTTGCTCATGGAATGGAGCAATCTCCAACCTTTGGATTTATGCATCATTCATGCAAGTCTATCTAGATCTTAGATGCCCTATCTCTAAAGATCCATAACTTAAAAGATTTAAGATCACTATAGTGTGAGACTTATTCCATGATCGCCAAACTAAGTCCCGCAGTGTTAGGTGATCTAAGGTCTCATTCAAGTACAAGTGAAGTGAAATAAGGCATAAGATGAAGATGGCCATATAAAGAATATTATTCAATCAAGATTGTTTTATAGGGAAATATTTTTTACACTATCAATCTCATTGGCTTGTAGGGCATTTTTCCAACATAGATGGCCTAAAATCGATTTATAGATTAGTACTTTGCCTTAATAATGGCATGTTGAATTGGAAGAGTTCCAACAAGAGACCACAATTGAGACAACCACTGAGGGGAAATAATTTGTGATTTTAAAAACCACAAAGGATGGTGTTTGGATAAAACCTCCATCTAAAAGTTGGATATAATGCCTATCGTGCATAAGCCTTTAATTATCTTCAGAAGGCAATTAGGACTTGAGCAAAGATCTCATTGGTGATCTAAACATAGTAGATGCATTACCATTTGTATATGATATTAATTGATAAATGTGACAATTGAGTGGATAAAGTCGCAATAGAAGAGAATATAACAGAACCATAATCTAAACCCTTAAATGCTAATGGTCTTTAAAGGATATCTCAAGACGATAGGCCTTAACACTATTAGGAGTTAGCTTTAGGGCAAGTGGGAGATTGTTGGAATAGTACCATGTAAGCTAATTAGATTGGTGTATAAACTATTTTACTCATGATACAATCTTGATTGAATAATATTCATTAAATGGCCATCTTCATCTTATGCTTTTATTTACTTTACTAGCATTAAGATGAAGCCCTAATATCACATAAGATTATAAGACTTGGTCACGCACTAGGTGGTGATCATGGAATAAATCTTTGACGATTGTGATCTTAAATCTTTCAAGTCTAGGATCTTGTGAGATAGGGCATTCAAGATCCAGATAGACTTGTACTAATGATGCATAAATCCAACATTTGGACATTGCTTCATTCCATAAGCAACTATATGTGATACAAGTTCACGTTAATAGGTGCGCGTTAGAGAATAAGACATTGAAGACCCGCCTAGAGAATCTACGAGATAACCATAGTGGCAAGTTTTCTAGCTTATGTCAGTACATATTATTAGTCCTCTGATCTAAGGATCCTTGATAACCTTGTGTTTGATTCTCATGCTTTGACTCTTTCTTCATCATTTAGTGGGCCGTATGGGTTCAAATTAGGTATGAGCTACTTGGCAAAAAGGTTTGTTAGATCCAAGTTGAAATTCAATTCTTCATCTTTATGAAGGGCGAGTATATCTCTTATATATTCTATGACGTTTAATTTAAAGAATCCTTACGAAGTTGGTGTGACAATTTGGGAAAAGAGTTTTTGAAAGATAAGGTCAAACAATGAAATCAAACATTGAGAATAAAGATATAATATTGAGGCTATTAGGGAATAAACAAACATCTTGCCCAAAGTCTCTCTCAGGAGATAGAAGACCTAAGGACTATATTTTCATAGTATGCATAGAACTATAATGATTCTCTAAGAGCATTCATTTTAGATAATTATTTAGGATCCATAGGCTTGAGGTTAGGCATTGACCATAAAGATTGTATACTCTTCAATTAATAAGACTAATTGAAATGAGTTGATTAGTTTAAAAGTGTTTTAAACTAAGAAAGAATATAAGATATTCAAATGTGACAAGGAGTCGTGAGCCTATGTGCAATGAATGGTAAAACCTATTAGGTCACACATAAAATTCAATTAGCTTCCTAATTGGTGGAGGAATTTTCTAAGTGTTAGAATATTCACTCCTAGGGACCGATTTTCAGATGATCAATATAAAGATCAATTTTGGCTTGATTATTTAAGTGTTAAATTAATCAATTAATTTAAGTAGTTACATTAGACAAATAATTAAAAATTTAATTATTTGGTGCCATTTGATCTCCAATTGATCACAATTAACTTAAAGAGTTAAGCTAACAAAATTAACTTAAGAGTTAAGCTTGTTAACTGAAAAGTTAAGTATAAGGTTAATTAATTAAATTAAAGTGTTTAATTTAATTAATGAAAAGAATATATTTTATAGGAAATATTCAAATTAAGAGTTTATTTGAATTAGCATTTTAATTAATTTAAAATTAGATTCCAAATTAAATTGAAATGCACATGAAATTCAAACTTGCCACTTTGGCAAGCAAGCAATCGCCCCCTTCTTTAAGGAAGGTGGCATCACACTATGCTTTCTCTATATATAGATATAGAGATGAGAGAATTCAGCAATTCACACTATTTTTTAAGAATAGAATCTTTCACGTTTTTCTCCAAAACTCTCTCTCTCTTTCTCTCCCCCCAAGCATTGCATCATGTATTGAAGTTTTGCTTTCTATTCTTCTCCTTCCTCAAAATTAGCCTACACTATGGCCTTGTACTCTTTTTCTCCAGCTAAAATTGAAGAGAAATTAAAAGTTCGAATGGTGTGTGGATCATACCAATAGAAGCACAACACTTGGTTTGCTTGCCTTGGAGATCTACTGTGCAAAGCAACGATTTTGGTGAATTTTTATGAGGAGATCCAGTTGTATTTTTGCCCCAATTTTTTCATCGAATCGTTTTCATTGAGTGAAGAAGATCCATATTTAAATTCATGAATTTTGGAAATCTCATGGCCAGGAAAAAGTTGTTGTTTCTCCGCTGTGCCGATTTCTAGTAGATTCTGGATTGGTGAATAGTTCACCATTTTCTCCTTGGAAATTAACAATTCAAGGTAATTCTCTCATGAAATCTAGATCTATAGCATGTTTAGATCCTTGGTAGCTTGAGTAGCCTAGTTAATTTTAGCTTTTGAAGTTATTGTTATTGGATCCTAGTGCTACTCTTGCCTTTAATGAGTTGATTATTTGAAGAGTTCATTGGAGTCTTCCTACTTTTTCTTGGGGATTTAGCTTTCAAGGTAAATTTTTTGGACTTAAATCCTTATTATAAGCATGATTAGATCTTTCAAATGGAATATCAAAGTTATATTTAGCCTTTTATGGTTTTATATTATGGATCCTTAGTCTACTTCTACATTTAGCAGACATAAACGTGATGGATACATAGGACATTGTCATCACACGAGAATTATTAGGTGATTTTATACTGAATTTCTTTATTGGGGAAAAAACACATGTATTTGTTATTCTATCCCTGTTATTTGATCTTGTTTGTGTTGAAATTCAATAGTTGTTATTTGATTGTTCTATACTATTTCTCGACTCTTGTGTTAGATTTGATAATTTATCTGAGTTGTTATGCTTGCCTATAATTCTTGAGTTATTATTAATCAAGCCTAATGTGAATTATTATCTTGTATGTATCATTTTTGTTTGACCATTCTTTATTACAAATCGTCATCCATCTATGCCACATTGACCTTCACTCCTTATATTATTTTTGACAATCTATTTGGTCTTCTCTTTATCTTCTTTACTTGTGTTTCTTGAGCTATTCTAATTTATATTCCTTACCCATTTTGAGTTGTTAAACCTCTAAACCAAATATCATGTTTACACAAGTTTTAATAAAATAAACTGTATGTGAAATTCATCACACATCATCCCTTATAGTAATTATGCTTCCTGTTTGATTATAATTTATATTATTTTACTTAAAATTTGGTGATTGTATTCAAAAACTGAAAAATGAATTTCACAATATATTTTTCTATCATCACCAGTTCTATCTAAGAACAAGCCTAATGTTGCTTGACTAATTACTTATTATCATGGAAAATTGACTTGTTAATTGAAATGCAGTGGGATACTTATACTATGTTGATTACTAAATACCCTTAAGGGTGGGCTATAGGATCAACATCAGGAGATGGCAAAATGGAATAGATTGACGATAACAGATCTCTGGCTAATACCCTATTGATTATAATCTGACATCATAGCTAGTTAGATGTAGTTGTCTATGAGGGGATAACGCATGTAGCTAGTGATGCCTACTATTTGGTCAGCTATTTAAGTTGATTGCTCTGAACTTAGAGAGATAAGGATTTGCGTATTTTCAAAAGTAGCGGAACAAGATATGAGAACCATCAATATTAGGATTTATTAAAATAATGTTGAAATATTATTAAATAAAGTGTGCTTGCTCTCTACTGATTTAGTACTTATAGATTTGTTACTGCTATGTGTTTTTGCATTACTTTTCTGTTAATAACTTACTAAGTCTTTTGGACTTATAATTTTTGTATTATCTCTTCCTTTTCTTCTTCCAAACAAAGATCTATGAAAGCTACCTAGAAGTGGTTCCCAATAGTATATAGTGTTTATAATTTTTCTTTGATGTTTCTAAATAGGGTTGGAAACCTTTGAGACTCACTTGTATTATAGGCATAAGTGTGTTTGAACAGTGTCTCTTTTGGATGTAATAGTTTAAGCACTAAGAACCTATGCTTTTGATAAACTCATCCCTTTAGTGTATTTTGGTTGTATGAGTGATTTGAAATACATGATTAATAATGTGGCACTTTGATCGAAGACATATATCTCTGCCTTCAGGTGCTATATAGATGGTATTAGAGCTTAAGTTTGAAAGCCTGAGCTAAGCTAGGGTATGATCATTAAAATAAGGAAAATTGAGGTTAGTGAAGGTTAATCTCAACTCTATAAATTAATTAGGATATGAAAACTTAGGAAAATATCCTATGTTGAGAAGTAGGAGATGATAATTGAGCAGCCAACTAATATATGATATTCTCTTTTGGAAGTTAAACATGAGAATCTATGATTAAGAAAGTATATGCCTTCAGCCTTATGTGTTTGTAAGTGTTATTATAGGGTGAGTGATATAATTCTTTTATATTTTATACTTAAGAATAAGAATAAATATAGCTATGGTATAGTATCTATTTGAGATGATACTAATACAATAAAATCTGTATGTCTACAAGAAAACCACTGAACACAAGGAAAGTAAAGAGCTTTTGAGAGATAAGGGGAAAGAAGATAAAGATAATAAAAATCAATGGAAATGAGTTTAGTAAAGACCATAAGAGATATATCTTTGAGTTGATGTGTGAGTTGAAACATAAAATTATAGAACTTTTTCAAAGGGGGAAAATCATAGCAATATAGGGAAACAAGCTTAACAAGCTTTTAGAAAAGAGAGAAATGAAGAAAATAAGAATAATGGAAAATAAATTAGAAAACTAGTGACTAATGAAAAGATATATGGAGGACCTGCAAAGATATTTTGAACAAACTCATCAAAGGATGGTAGAACAACTTAGAGACATGATGGTGATTCTTGGAAACATGATAGACCAACTGATAGACACCTCAACGAATGCAAGGGTAGGACCCTCAAGACCATAGCCACCTCAAGGGATAATGGAAAGTAATTAGGCACGAGTAGAAGATGTATAAGAAGAAAAGAAGAATCATGAGGAAAAAGAGGATCCAAAAAAAGAAAAAGCTCTAGAGGAAAATGAGGAAAATATGCAATAGGAAGAAGAAGAGGATGATGAAGAAGATGAAGGAACTGTAGGAATAAATGTTGACCAAGATGATGAGGATGCACATTCAATGATTATAGATATCGAGGACTAAGGGAAGGAGTGCTTATGTAAATTTGTGTACAATAATGTTACCATCATAGTAACTCTATAGATAGTAGATCTAGAGTATGTTAAATTAGTAATGCTTTTGGCCTAGTCATTTTTGTGTACTACTAGCTAGCTAAATAATTAGCTTAGCAAAATTTTGTTTGTAAATTTGTATGTAAATGATCTTACTAAAGCTAACTTGGCATTTAATGAAACTTAGTTTTGAATCTAATGATTTAAATGTGCTTTACTTGTATGAACATTATTGTGTGAAAAGAAAAAAAAAAGAGAAAATGGTATTACATGATGAATGAATTTTCTAATCCTCTTGTGAATTCGAAAAGCAGGTAATACTATACAACCTCAAGAGAAATTTGGATTACAAGATGGCTTCATATAATAAGTCTCAAACTAGCTCTTAGGTTTTCTCAAGTCATAGAGGATGACCCTAAGTAGATAAACAAGTACTCAAAATAATCAAGAGAGAAATGTTTTGGATCAAGAATAGCCATGATGAGAGAAAGAAGTAAACTAGAATCCTCCTACCAAACCAACCAGACAAGGGTAACCGACATAATAGGTATATACCATATGGCAAAAATTTATGCAATTCTACCAATAGCAAGGTCAAACCATGTAGGTCAAAGGCAATGAAGAATAGACGAAAGGTCAAGCTTTGGAATGGTATCTCTACTTCCACCCCTCAAAATTTATAGGTAAGCTCAATGATTAGAGAGTGAAATCATAGGTTGAAGTAATTGAAAAAATATTCTAAGCACTGCATTATTTTGAAGAATAAAAGGTCATATATACCACCTTTCTCTTGGAAGAGGCTACTTAACATTAGAGAATGGTAGAGTGATGTTGGTAACAAGACGGAGTTCCTCGAACTTGGGTTATTTAGGAGTTTATGAATAAATTTACACCATAGATAATGAAGAATGCTCGAGAATGAAAGCTCATGAACCTGATCTAGTGATAGATGCCAGTAGGATAATATGAGGCTAAGTTCAATTAGTTAATCCAATATGCACCTTATATGCTTGGAGATGAGGAACATAGAACTAAGAGATTTTGAAAGTAAAAGTAAGCTAAGGATCTATAATATCAAACCATAAAAAGGCTAAATATAACTTAGCTACTTGACTCCAAGGATCTAGTTCACAGTAAAGATTTAGATCAAGAAAAGTTACCTTGAAAGCTAAATCCAAAGGCCAGAGGAGAAATAATTCAAAGAATAGTTCATCAGAGGAATCGCGCACATCAGAAGCAATAAAAAATTAAATGCCTTCCACTACTCCAAAAATCCTCAAATGTTGTAGAGAGCACCAACATATACCAAGGAAAATGCTGTAAAAATTTTGTGAGGATCAAAAACTTCCTAAGTCCTTCAAATCTACAACATAAGTAGCCGAACAGCAATGGCTTACCAAGGAGCAACAAGTCCCCCAAGTGTTGGATATCTAATGTATTAATCCACACACCCAAGGATAGCTCTATATCAACCTCAAATTTTCTAGATAATGAGAGAATGAAGGTAAGAGGGTTGTGTTTGGAGAGGAATTGGAGAATGAGATAGTTTGGAGAGTGTGAAGCTTCAACACATGAAAAATCACACTTTTGGAGGAAAAATAGGAATTGCTATTGGAACAGTGTCCTAAATCCAATTAGATTGGCATGTAAACTATTTCACTTTTGATATAATCTTAATTGAAAGATATTCATATACAATGGCTATTTTCATCTTATGCTTGTTACTAGTGGTTTTGTTAAAGCCCTTAGATCACACAAAACTATAGGACTTGGTTACACTCTGGGAGATAATCATGAAATAATTCATACATGGTCATCATCTTAAAAAATTTCAAGTCATAGAATCTTATGAGATAGGGCATCTAAGATTTGGATAGACATGCATAAATTAAAAGAGTTAGATATTATCTGTTTTGTGAGCAATCTATGTTAGACATGGGCATGTTAATGAGTGCTTGTTAAAGAATAAGTTCAAAGAAGAATTCACTAGATATCTATAGTGATAAGTTCTCTAGCTTACGTTGCTGCATATAATTAACCCTCAAACCTAAAGATTCATGGTAACCTTATGTTTAGATTCTCATGCTTTAACTATTCCTTGACCACTTTGCAACTCATCTAGGTTGAGATTGGATGTGAGCTACCAAGATGTAGAGGTTGGTGGGATCCAAGATGGGATCCATCTTCTTGTCGTTATGAAGGATGAGTGCATCTCCTATATATTCTATAATGATCAATTTCAAGGAGTCTTTGTGCAAGGTAATATAACAATATGGAAAAGGATTTTTCTAAAAATAAGGTAATAAATTAGAATTGAATATTAGGAATAGAAACATAGTCATTGAGGTTAATAGGGAGCTGGCAAATATTTTGCCATATGCTTCATTTAAAACATAGGAGATGGAAGGATCGTATTTGCATGGTAAGCATAGAATTAGAATGGTTCATGAAGAGCATATTCATTTCTACCAATTAGTTGAGCTCCATGGGCTTGAGGCTAGACATCAACCATGGAGATTGGGTACTCTTCAATTAATAAAGACTAAATGAATTGAGTTATTAGCTTAAATGAGTTTAAATTAATGTGAATATTTCAATATTCAAATTGTCACAAGAGTTGTGAGCCTATATCCAATGAATGGGAAAACCAAATAGATCACACACAAAAGCCTGATGGAACTTCCATTTGATGGAAGAAATTTTGTAAGAGTTAGAAAATCCTATGTGACCAATTTTGTGGAGATAGATGGTTGGCTAATTTTTAGTCATTTTGGTTTGATTGATTTAATCATTAAATTGAACAAGATAATTTAAGGAGTTAAATTAGACCAGTTGAACTAAGGAGTTAATTTGATTGATGCCATATGACAATTAATTCATCAAGTTAATTGAAGGAGTTAAGTTAACATCTTATCACTTAAAGGGATAAGTTTATGACTTAAGGAGTTAAGTTATGATCAATTAATTAAATTAAGGAGTTAATTTAACTAATATGGAGAATTAATTTTGGAGAAAAATTCAAATGAAATAAGTTCATTTGAGTTGCATTTGGAATTAATTTGGATACATTTCATAAGATTGAATGAAGATTCCAAATGAAATTCAAACACAAGTGAAATTCATATTTCACATGCAAGTGGCTTCCTTAATTGGCACATCACCTCATGGAGGGTGTGATGCCAACTAGCTTCACACCTCCATCCCTATAAATTAGAGAGATGTGGCTAGCCACTTAACTAATTGGTAATCAAATTATTTGGATTCTATTTTTTCCTCCAAAAGTGTGATCCACTCATGTGTTGAAGTTCCATGCATTTTCCTCACCTTTCTCCACCATATTTGCCTTTTATCTCTTCTTCATCCTTTGTTGGTCTAGATAACTAGAGGTTGGTTGGAGCTTATGTTAGGTGTGTGGATTATTTTATTAGACACTTCACAATTGGGGAGCTTTGCTCTTAATAGATCTACTATGGTGTAGATTGTTTGGAGGCATTTTTGGTAACTTTACCAATTTTTATTTTGGCTAAAATTTTTTAGATCCTCAAATGTGTTGAGGTGTTGCTATCCAAATTTCAGCTCAATTGGAGGTGATTTACTTTGGCAATTGTTGTTGGTTCTCTACTGTATCAAGATTTGGCAATTTTGAACAGTTCAACATTCTCATCCTTTTCTACCTTGGATTTTATCAATCATGGTACTTTTTTGCAACCAAATCCACATTAAGAGCATGATTAGATCCTTGGATGAAGTGTATTCAAGTTTTATTTAGCTATTTTTGCTTTATAATTTAGATCCTTATGCTACACTTTACTTCAAGTGGTATCAAAGCCTAATTCATGCTTTATTTTGGATTTTTGTTTGATTAATTCATGGGATGAATTGATCTAGATCTCCAAATACTTGATCCAATTCATGGCTTAGAGTGTTGGGTTGATGTTGCTTGTGTATCCTTTGATGATGAATTGAATTATGCTAATATGTGTTTTAAGAGTTAATTCATATGTTAGTATGTTTTTGATTTATGGATGATTACATTAAATATTGATTTAGCATTAGATGATGTTATATGGTGATATAGCATATTAAATTTGGCCTTAAGGAGTTTTGGTCATTTTTTGATCTAATTGGATTGGAGTTAATTGGAGATTCTTGAAATATATTGATTCTTACTTGAACTTGAATTTTGAAGCATGTTTGATCTCACTACAACAAAATGCACTTCACGTAACACATAATTTGGTAACAAAAAAAATATTTGTTACCATTATAGTTAATTGTAATGAAATATAAGAATTTGTTACCTAAATGCTCATGTTGGATAACCAAGAAAAACTCTTCTTACCTTTAAGTAATTTTTGTTATGGAAAATGTTTGCTCTCTAGTAACTAAATTCAAAGTTGTTACTAATATAAAATGTTGTTACAAATAATATCCCTCGTCCTTTTTGAAGATTTATTTGTAACAAAATTTCACACTTTTTGTAAAGTTGGAAAAATTGTTACAAACACAATGTATTGTAATAAATATTTTAGTTATTAAAGTTAAATTTACTTCTCTTCAAAATATCTTGCCACCACAATTTGTTCTATTATCATAACCAATTCTTTTGTTACTAATTTTTATTCATAATTATATTAAATTCCTAGCCATAATATTTATTTCTTTAAAAACTATATTTAATTCCTAAATTTATTTCAAATTTTATTCCACATAAACATAGTTCTAGCAAAATTGCAATTTTCATCCTGTAACTTTACCTCATTTGATTTTTGATCCTATAAATTACATAATATCAATTCTAGTCCTATAAGTATTAAAAATTTGTCATTTTTTGTCCTTTTTTTGCTAAAGCTGGCGAAACTCGCCGAAAAATGTGATGTGACACATTGGACTATGGACATTTCTTACTTTTGCCTCATTGGCAACAAAATAAATGCTAACATGGGATTTGTGGCATTACTTGGCAGGCAAAATTGTAATTTTAGTCCTGTAACTTCACCTCAAATGGTTTATGGTCCTATAAATTACATAATATCAATTCTAGTCCTATGAGTATCAAAAAATTGTAACTTTTAGTCTTTTTTTTGCCGGAGTCAGCGAAAGTCAACCAAAAAGCTAACGTAGCAGTTTGGGCATGTGGCAATTTATTGTTTTTGCCATGTTGGACTGCCAAGTAGGCATTTTTTATGTTTTTCTTGCTTAGTTGGCAATACACATGCCTTCTGTGTTTTTTTCTAGTTTCAAATATTATAGAATTTATTTATATATACACATCTATTTATATATATACATTTATATATTATATATCATCATTTTTACTTCAAAATACAAATTTTTTTTCTAAAATATCCTCTATTATCCTTCATTACCCTCAAAACTTGCCCGTTTTTTAATATATGCATACATATATTATATATATTATATATATTTTACTATTATTCTAATATTAAAAAATTCACTTAATTCCATTTTTACCCCAAAATTTAATAAAAAAACATTAATTTGACAGCTATAGTAAAAAAACATCTCCTCTAAATATAAATAAACATATCAAAATTTTTCAGAACCAATTTTATCTATTCCCCAAAACATAACCAAAAATCAATCAAATTTCCCAGCATAATTTTAACATTCTCCAATAATTCATTTTCCCAAAACACATAATAAAATCACACAAAAAATATAACCAAACATTTCCCTAATTTGCCTTAACAATATTATTTTAACTCACATATTTAAAATAATTTAATTAAATTTAAACATAATTAAAATTTCTAACCCCCACCACACTCCCCACTCACCCCAACCCCCACCTCACCATCACCCCATCCCCATCCACTCACCCAGATGGGCAAGCCATTCTCACCTAGGCCATAGCCAACTTGTGTAGGCAGCCACTGATTGGCCATTGTGAGCTTCTTCCAAGTGGCCAGCGGCCGCTTGGAAGCTCGATCAGCTATGGCCGTCACTTGGCCAGATCTAGCCAAGGTGCTGAGCTGGCCATGCCTGCCTGGGCCATGGCCAACCCGTGTAAGTGGCCACCATGGCCATTGATTGGCCATGGTGAGCTTCTTCCAAGCGGCCGCTGGCCGCATGGAAACATAACTAACAATGGCCACCACCTAGCTAGGTGGCGGCCATGGTTGACTATGGCCTCGCCTAGCCAGATTTGGCTAGGCAAGGTTTGCTAGCAAGCCTCAGCCATGGACTCACCTGGCCAGATCTGGCCAAGTGAGGTGCTAGTCGATTGGAAACCCAACTAACCACCATGGCCAATCCACTAAGTGGGGGCTTGGGGACACATATATATAATATATATGTATATATATATTTAGATATAAATATATATTTAGATATGTATGTATATATAAATATATATCACATATATGATATATGATATTTATCATAAAATCTTAGTTGGCATTTTTTTTTCAATTGATTAAGCTATGTCAGTTGCTAGTGAGGCAAAAATAAGAAATGTCCACGTGCCTAGTGAGCCACATCAACTTATTCGGCGACTTTCACCAGCTTTGGCGAAAAAAGGACTAAAGTGATAATTTTTAGTTACTTATAGGACTAGAATTGATATTATGTAATTTATAGGACCAAGAATCATTTGAAGTATAATTACAAGATTAAAATTGCAATTTCACCTAAATATCTTAGAATATAGAGAACCTAAATAAGAAGATAAAATGCTGAGATCTTTGCAAGCAAAAACCTTTTACTTAGAAAGTCTTAATGTTTTCAAACATTAAGTTTAAATGGATACTAATTAAAAGAGTTTTAATTAAGCAAAGCCTTCCATTAATAGTGTACGCCATGATGATGCTACCAACTTTATGTGATGGCACTCGATCACGGGGGTCTCACTCAAGAGGAAATCTATGAGCATGCACTTAGCATGAGATACACCTTTGACTTAAGAACCCCCATGAATTGGCACTCGATCACAGGGGATGTCTGAGGTTGTCTTGAATCGAAGTATGATTGGTGGGTTGGACTTAACACTTAGTAGTATAGATGGCGCATGGTCATGAGGGTCTATATAAAAATGAGGCAAAATATATCAAGAGTTGCATAAGATGCAATTAGCAAAAGTTGTTTACCCTTCGATTGCTCATGGATAGCACTTAGTCACGATCATCCTTAGGATCATGATTGTCATTAGGAAATTTGGTTTCTCAAATTCTTCTTGGGGGTGAAGAATTTGATAAAATAGTGGGAGGAAAACATGTTTGAAAAACCATGAATATGTTTTCAATATCAAATTCAATCAAATGTTTATATTCTCATTTTTGCTTTTGAGGATTTGTGAAATCTCAAGCATGGCTAATAATTTCAATCAATGTTATTTTGGAATCCAATAAACCAATTAGCCCAAACTTCCATGATCAACTTAATCTCAAA
The DNA here is from genome assembly GCA_014898725.1 of Jacaranda copaia. Taxonomy (NCBI): domain Eukaryota; kingdom Viridiplantae; phylum Streptophyta; class Magnoliopsida; order Lamiales; family Bignoniaceae; genus Jacaranda; species Jacaranda copaia. Next base: position 325,461 of record JACGDI010001558.1, on the reverse strand, counting down.
AATCTTTCTAAATTCCTACAAGCGGTATAGGTCCTACATCATGGTACTCTTAAACCCTTTGGGATTAATGTAGATTTGGAGACACGTGAAAAGTTCATGAATTGGACTTAGGATCTTTCAATCCCTTAGTCTCATGATGGCATCTACAAAATTTAAAAGTCTCAAAGACATATGAATAGTACTTTGGTTAAAATTTACAAAGTGTTGTAAAGCAAAGGAGGAATAAGAAGTTCATGTTGTCAAAGGAGACTTTTTAAGCTAGGATGGATGGAAAGTTATACATTATTAACTACGGTCTAAAGATGATTAATCTTGGAGAAGGTTTTCTACTTGGACAAAATGATGAATAATGATCTCCATGTGGATTTGATCCTCATATCCTCGCTGAGTTATATTGATCAAAATATTGATCTAGAAGGAGAATGCCATGATAAGGGCAAACCTTTAATACTTGTTTCCTCCACCAAGTTTATAGGCTCTAGTGGTACTAGAAATGGAGGTAAAAGGAAGAAATGTTCTTTCTAGAAATGAAAACAAAAATTAAAGGCACCCAAAGGGGTCAAGAAGATTATAGAGAAATAGTTGATATTATTTGTTTCTACTTAGGCAAAATAGGCCATTGGAAGCACTATTGCAAGGAATACCTTGCAACTCTTATAGGGGGAATGTACTTTATGAAAGTGCATTTTTTATTCAATTCTTCCTCATGGATATATGATATCGCATGTGGTTTTTTTCTTCATAAGTTGTTACAAAAGAATTGAAAGAAGAATATAACTAAGTGATGTGGATATGATTTACTACTTTGGCTAAAGAGAAAAAGTTGTGTCCAAAGTTGACAGCGTTCTATAAGTTAGACTTAGAGAACTCCACAATTGTATTGGACCTTTGCCATATAGTATCATATATTTTTGAGAATATTATTTTAATTTCTATTTTGGATAGCAAAGGATTTGATCCTTCTACATCAAATGGGAGAATGAAGGCATTAAAGAATGAGTTCTTTAATTGCTCATGGTACACTTAACAAAGGATTTTGTATAATGGATTCTTAACCATTACTAATGCTCTTTCAACTAAGTAAGCAAATTAGATATCTAAAAGGATGCTACATTATGACATGCAAAACTTGGTCATATCTCCAAAAATAGGATGTACAAGTTAGAGGCTCTCAAAGCACTAAATGTTAGTGGCATTGAGGACCTCCATACTTGTAAATCTTGTTTGAAGGAATAAATGACCAAAACTCCTTTTGTAGGACAAACAGAGCACTCCACAAATCCTTTGGATTTGATCCATATGGATGTTTATGGTCCACTAAAAGTTAGTGAAAGAGGAGGTTGTTCTTGCTTCATCACCTTTGCCAATGATTATAGTCGATTTGGACATGTGTATCTTATGAAGTACAAGTTCAAAGCCTTTGAAGAGTTCAAAGAATATAAGAATGAAGTGGAAAAGCAAAAAAGGGGCTTAGTATTAAAGCCCTTTGATTAGATTATGAGGAAAAATACTTAAGTACCATGTTCTTGGATGATCTAAAGGAGAATGGGATTCTCTCCCAATGGATACCACCTAGCACACCCCAAAAAAGTGGAGTAGCCAAGAGGAGACATCATACTTTGTTGGACATGGTAGGTTCCATAATAAGTTTCTTCAATGTGCCTGTATTCTTTTGAGGATATGCCTTAATAACAGCAATGAAGTTACTAAGAGTAGTACCTTCAAAGTCGGTGCCAAAAATGCCATATGAGATATGGCATGGCGAAGCACCCTTTTACCACTATCTAAGAGTTTAGGGATCTCTTGCCTACGTGAGGTAGATAGTGGGAGATAAGTTGGATAGTAGATCCACCTTATGCAAGTTTGTGGGATACCAAAGAGAGTTTATGGGTTGTTACTATTATGATCTCTTGGGACAAAATGTGTTTGTTTTGAGAAATTTCATCATTTTGGAAAACAAATTTCTATTGAATAGAAATGGCGATGTTGTTGAACTTGATGAAGTTCAATACAATCAATAAATCCCACAAGAAGTAGAAATAAATAATTATCATAGAGCCTAGTACACATCCTCTGAGAAGGTCAGACTGGATCAAGAAGTAACCTAAAAAGTTTTAATTTCTTCATGAGATGGGTTAATCGGATAGAGATCCAAAGATCTATGAAAAACTACGTTGGACATAAATTTGGGATGTTGGCTTGAGGCTATGAGATCCAAAATAAACTCCATGTACTAAAATAAGTGTGGACTTTGGTAGATCCACCAAAGGGAATAGTTCATGTTGGTTGCAAGTGGATCTATAAGCAAAAGCTTAGGGTAGATGGAGAAGTGGTGACTTCTAAGGCACGACTAGTAGCGAAAGATTACACTCAAAGGCTCGGTATCAATTTTGAGGAAATCTTTTAACCAATCGCTATGCTTAAGTCCATTCAAATTCTACTTGCTATAGCCAGATATCATGACTATGTGATATGGCAAATAGATATAAAAACCACTTTTCTCAATGGTAACATTGAAGAAGGATTCATATGTAGCAACCACAAGGTTTTACATACAAAGGGAGCGAGCAAAAAGTTTACAGACTTTAGAGATCCATTTATGGACTTAAATAGGTATCCCAAACTTTAAACATAAATTTTGATTAGAAAGTCAAATCGTTTGGCTTTGTCAAAAATATGAATGAACTAAGTATGTGTAAGTGGCTAGTGGGAATAGTGCATAGTTTATTGTGTTTTATGTTGATGACATTCTTCTCATTGAGAATGAGAGAGAAATCTTAGAGTGTATTAAAGTATGGTTATCTGCTTAATTCTCCATAAAGGATTTAGGAGAAACATCCTACGTATTAGGAATACGTATCTGTAGAGATAAATCGAAGAGAATGCTGGGGTTTTCCCAAACTCCATACATTGACAAAATATTAAAGAGATTTTATTATGGAAGAATCCAAAAGAGGATTCCTTCCCATAGGACGTGGCATTCGTCTCTCAAAGTCTATGATCCCCAAGATTGAGGAAAAGAAACGAAGAATATCTCACATACCTTTTGCCTCTATTATTGAAAGCATAATGTATACAATTCAATATACTAGATCGAATGTGGCATACTCACTAAGCATTATGAGTAGGTTCCAATCCAATCTCAATGAGAGTTACTAAATAGCCATAAAAATAATCCTTAAGAACTTGAGAAGGACTAAGGACTTATTTTTTGAATATGGCAATGGTGAATTGAAACTCACGGAATTTTTGGATATTAGTTTTCAATCTAATGTAGATGACCTAATATCTATCTTCGGATACATATTTTGCTTTAATGGTGGCATTATGTGTTGGAAGAGTTCCAACTAGACACCATAGCCTAGATAACCACTGACTCCTCCTTATTGTGAAAGGCAAGTACATCTCCTATATATTCTATAATGATCGATTCTAAGAAATCCTTGCGCAAGATAATATGATAATTTGAAAAAAGATTTTTCCAAAGATGAGATCATAAAGAGGAATCAAACATTGGGAATAGAAACATAACATGAAGCTATTGGAGAGTTGGTAAATATCTTACCCTATGCCTCTTTTGGAAGATAAGAGATGGAAAAATTGTATTAGCATGGTACGCTTAGAGCTAGAATGATTCTCCAAAAGCATTCATTTTGGCCAATTAGTTGGACTCCATGGGCTTGAGGTTGGACATCAATCATAGAATTTAATACTCTTCAATCAATGGAGATTAATTAAATTGAGTCGATTAGTTCAAAGGAGTTTAAACTAAAATGAATATATAATATTTGAAAGTCACAAAGAGTTGTGAGCCCGTGTCCAATGAATGGTGGAACATAATGGGTCACATATAAAAGCTAATAGCATCTCTTAATTGACGATGAAATTTTTCTAAGTGCCCAAAAAATACTTCTACTAGACTGATTTGGAGGTTAGTGAAAATTGATGTCATTGTTTGATTTGATCAATTTAATTGTTCAATTGATCAACTAATTTAAAGTGTTAAATTAGACAAAGGATTAAGAAGTTAATTATTAGGTGCCATATGACCATCAATTAGTCAAGTTAACTTAAAGAGTTATGTTCATTATAAATAGCTTAAAGAGTAGAGCTAATTGACTTATAAGTTAATCAGAGATAAATTAATTAAATTAAAGTGCTTAATTTAATTAAATAGAATAATTTATTTTGGAGAAAACATTCATATGAAAGATTCATTTGGTGTGACATTTTAATTAATTTAAAATGAAATTTCAAATGAAAGTAAAATGCACACAAAATTCAAATTGAAATTGAATGCCAAGTTGGTAGTCACCCTTCATGAAGGTGTGATGCCACATTTGCAACACACCATCCTCACTCTATATATAGATATAGAGGAAGAGAGCGGTGAACACTTGCGGACATTGTGAAAAGTTAAATTCTCTCTCATTTTCCCTCCATTTCTCAAGTGTTGAACCTTCATTTCTCTTATTCTCCTACCTCCAAATCAAGTCTTCATCCATACAATTCTCCTCTTTATTCTCAAGCTGATATTAAGGAGAAAAAGAACTAGCATTGGTGTATGGATCATAATGCTAGAGGTAAGACAATTGGATTACCTACTTTTGGAGATTTACCATTAGGGCAACGACTTTGGCATTTTTTTCTGAGAGCTTCTTTTTAGCTTTTTGAGCTGAATTTTTTTAATGTAGCTTCATCAAGGAGTTGAGAATGTACTGCAAAATATTTCTCTCCATTGTGCTGTTAGGAGATAAATTCATGTTATTGAGTTGATCTTCCTTATTTCATTGGATTTTTGCAAATCAAGGTAATTCTCTATCTAAATCTGAATCAACAACATGTTTGGATCCATGTTATCATGTGTATCCTAGTTAAATTCCATTTTTAAATTTTTAGTTATTGGGTCCTAGCGCTACATATGCCATTAGACACCAATGGATAATCCAATTCCTCTCAAATCAATTGGAAAATCCAAGGAGGAATGAGGATGATGAAGGCCAAAAAAATGAGAGAGAAGGTGGTGAAGAAAAGTGTGATGCCTCAACTTGTAAGAAAATCACAAAAAGAGAGGGAAAATCTAACAATTAGATGCAAAATGCTGGCATTTACATTACTTATATTGCTCCTCTATATATATATTGATGGAAGGATGGTGTGATGTTGAGGTGTTATCACACCTCCCATAAGAGGTTGGGGGTCCTACTTGCTTTCCAATTTGCAAGCAAATTGCATATGAATTTAATAAACATTTGATTTTCATTTGAAATCATCATTTCATCTTATGAAATGTCATCCAAATAAATTTTAATGCCACAACAAATAAACTCTTCATTTTGAATTTTTCCTCCAAAATTGATTCCTCATTTTAATTAAATTAGGCACTTTAATTTAATTAATTAACCTTGACTTAACTCTTTAAGTCCATTAGTTTAACTCTTTAAGATAGTAATTGTTAACTTAACTCCTTAAGTTAACTTGATCAATTGATAGTCATATGACATCAATTAATTAATTCCTTAAATAATTGGTCTAATTTAATAACTCCAAGCTAAAATGACCAAAAATTGCATCAACAAATTTCCCTCCCATTTTTGGACAAGTTGGAATATTTCTAACATTTAGAAAATTTCTTTCATCAAGTAGGATTTCTATTTGGTTTTTATGTATGAGCTATTAGGTTCTACCATACATTGGACATGGGTTCACAACTCTTTGTGACTTATAGAATATCAAATATTTCCATTAGTTTAAACTCCTTTAAACTAATAACTCAATTTAATTAATCTCTAATAATTGAGGAGTACCTAATCTCCATAGTCAATGTCTGACCTTAAGCCCATGGAGCCTAACTAGTAGGCCAAACAGAATGCTCTTGGAAACCATTCTAGCTCTACATGTACCATGTGAATAAAGTCCTTCCATCTTCTATCTCCCAAAAGAGGCTTAGGACAAGATATTTGTCAGCTCTATAATAACCTCGATACCATATTTATATTCCCAATGTTTGATTCTAGTTAATGACTTTATCTTTGGAAAACTCTTTTTCCAAATTATCATATTACCTTACGCAAAAACTCTTTGGAATCGATCATTATAGAATACATGGGAGATTTAGTAGCCTTTCACAGTGACAAAAAGTTGGATCCTATCTTAGATCTAACAAATCTCCTTGTCTAAATAACTCATACCCAATATCCATCCAAATGACCCACTATGTGGCCAAGGAAAAGTCAAAGTATTAGGATCTAAATATAAAGTTACCAAGGATCCTTAGGTCAAAGGACTAATTATAATTTAAAGTCAAATTACCCTTTGGTTTGAGAGATCATAAAAGTAATAACCTAAAGACTTTCATAGGTGTTCTACAAACTTGCACAAGATGGATCCACTGTCCAAATTATCTTTCGCTAATTGCTTAACGTAAGTGGGAGACCCTAAAAACCCTTAAGAAAGAGTAAGAAAGTACTTTGCCAAACTACATCTCATGTGGTATCCTTAGCACCAACTTTGAAGGCACTACTCTTAGTAACTTTGCCGTCATCTCTAAGGTGTATCCTAAAAATGATATAAACATATAAAAAATGCACATTACGGAACGTACCATGTCCAATAAGGTACAACTTTTCCTCATGGCTACTTCATTGAGTTGAGGTGTGCTTAGTGGAGTTTATTTAGAGAGAATTCCATTCTTCATTAGATAATCTAAAACTTTTGTGCTTAATTATTCACTCCTTTGATCCTGTCAAAGAGCTTTATTGGTAAGTTATTTTTTCTTTTCTACTTCATTCCTATACTATTTGAACTTTTCAAAGGTTTTAGACTTGTACTTCATAAAATATATTTATCTTAATTGAATATGAACATCAGTGAAGGTAATGAAGTAAGAATAGCTTGATCTTGTACTTATTGGAATTATGCCTAGCAAGCTAATAGGATTGGCCTTATAAACTATTTCACTCATAGTATAATCTTGATTGAATAATATTCTTTATATAACCATTTTCATCTTATGCTCTCATTACTTCACAAACATTTGGATGAAGCCCTTAGATCACATTAGACTATGGGACCTAGTCAATTCATTGGGTGGTGATCATGGAATAAGTTTTACATGGTTGTGATCTTAAATCTTCCAAGTTATAGAATCTTATGAGATAAAGCATCTAAGATCCAGATATACTTGCATTAATGATGCATAAATTCAGAAGTTAGATATTTCTCCAGTTCATGATCAATTGTAGGAGATCTAATGCACATTAGTGGATGCTTGTTAAGGAACAAGGCATTGAAGACCCACTGAAGAATCTACTAGACTGCTAGGGTGGCAAGTCGGTAGTAGTAAGTATTCAAAGCTTACGCTAGTGAATATTATTAGTCCTCTAACCTAAGAATCTATGGTAACCTTATATTTAGTTCGTATGCTTTGTCTCGTCATTGGTTACCCAATGGACCGTTTTAGTTGAGATTAGGTATAAGCTACTTGGCATAGAAGTTTGTGAGATCCAAAATGAAATTCGACTTCACATCTTTATGAAAGACGTGTATATCTCATATGCATTTTATAATGATTGATTCAAAGAATTCCTTGTGCAAAGTGTTGGAATAGTACCCCACAAGCTGATAAGATTAGCATATAAACTATTTTACTTGTGATATAATCTTGATTAAATGATACTTTTATAAATGGCCATCTTCATCATATATTTATATAACTTCACTAGCATATGGTTGAAGCCCTTAGATCACATAGGACTATGGGACTTGGTCACACACTAGGTGGTGATCTTGGAATAAGTCTTACACAGTTCTGATCTTAAAAATCCTACATCATAGAATTTTATGAGATAGGGTATCTAAGATTTGGATAAACATGCACTAACGATGCATAATTCAAAGGATGGATGTTGCTCCATTCCATGAGCAACCCATATGTGATATGGGTGCATGTTAATAGGTACTTATTAGAGAATAAGGTACTTGAGGCTCGTCCATAGAATCCACTAGATAGCCGTAGTGGCAAGTAAATCGTTGCTAGTTCTCCAGCTTACACTACTGTATAAATTAGTTCTTGGACCTAAGGATCCATTGTAATCTTGCATTTAGGTCCTTATGGTTTGACTCCACATTGGTCACCTAGCAAGTATTCTAGTGGTGATTGGGCATGAGCTACGTAGACATAAAAGTTTATGATATCTAAGGTGGAATCCGACTCCTTTTCTTTGTGAAGGACGAGTGCATTTCCTATGCATTCTATGATGATTAATTCCAAGGAGTCATTGACGAAGGTAGTGTGATAATTTGGAAAAAGGATTTTCGAAAGATGAGGTCACAAACAAGAATCAAATATTGAGAATAGATGCATAGTCTCAAGGCTATTTGGGAAATGACAAATATTTTGCCCTAGGTCTTTTTTATATACGACAAATATCTTATCCTAGGCCTCTTTCATAGAGATAAGAAATGGAAGGACCATATTTACATGGTATGTGTAGAGTTAGAAAAGTTCACCAGAAACATTATTAGGCCAATTATTGGAATCCATGGGCATGAGATTAGACAGCGACCATAGAGATTGGGTACTATTTAATTCATGGAGATTAATTAAATTGAGTCAGTTAGTGTAAATGAGTTTAAAATAACTTGAATATATGATATTTTAAGTCACAAAGGTTGTGAGCCCATGTCCAATGAGTAGTAGAACCTAATGGGTCACACACAAAATCCAATTTGCAATCTTAAATATTGAGGGATATTTTCTAAGTATTAGAAGCGTTCCATGGTGGCCAAAAATTGAGAGAAATGATTGACACAACTTTTAGTCATCTTGACTTGATCAATTTAATTGTTAAATTAATCTAATTAATTTAAGCAGTTAAATTAAGACCAATTAAATTAAGTGTTAATTTAATTTGGTGCCTCATGACTATCAATTGGTCAAGTTAACTTAAGATGTTAAGTTAAATTTTAATTATATTAAAGTGTTTAATTTTATTAAAATGAAGAAATGATTTTGGAGGGAGAATTCAAATGAAATGTTCATTTGATGTTGAATTAGAATTTAACTAGATAAACATTTCAAAATATGAAATGTAGATTCCAAATTAAATTTAAATTCAATACAAATTAACATGAAATTTGCAAGATTCTTGCAAGTTAGCATGCTTAAGTGGCATCCCCATTTTGAGGAGTGTGTGATGCTACCTTGGCACCACATCATCACCATGAAAGTATGTGTGGCACAAGGGTTCAAATATTTTCAAGAAAAATTGAATAAACTAGCCCACACAACACCCCAAGGATCTAGACATACATGAGATTTAGATTTATAAATGGAAAATACCTGGGTGAGAGCTGAAAAATCGAAGAGCAAGAGATAAACTTTTCCTATCGTGAGATGGGCTCTTCACCAGCGCAATAGGATCACCACCATTTTTCCCTTGTATAGACTTTTCCATTTGGGATGAAATTCTAACTGGAACTCCTCAACCCTTTGAAAAATCTTCAATCCAAATTTTAGGCCGATCTAATCTCAAGAGGTACTCCAATTAGAGGCAAAAACTCGCTACCAAAAATAGCTCCAGTCAAGAGCAAAAAGCAACAAAACTAGACTGCCCCTAATGCAAACCTCCACACACCAAATAAATGGTCTATTCTCTATATAAAGGCAGGAATATCGATAGAGAATGAGAGAAGGAATGTGGATAATGTGGTAGTGGAAAAAGGAGGGAGAATGAGAGAGAGATGGAAGACTAACAACTTAGATTCCTACTATATAAAATTGTTGGGAGAATATCACAAAAAATGGCTAACCTAATGCTCTCTATGGCCAGCCACTCTCTATATCTATATATAGGAGTGGTCACACATCTCCTTTGAGGAAGTGATGCCAAGCGTCCCTTGCTTAGGTGGCCACTAACTTTGTGATTAGTGAATTCAATTGAAGCACCTATTTCATCTAATGAAATGTCTTATGAGTAAATTTTAATTCCTATTCTTATTAAATGAACTTTTCATTTAATAATTCTTTCAAAAACTATCTCTCCAACTTAATTAAATTAAACGCTTTAATTTAGTTAATAATTGTTTGACTCAACTCTTAAGTCAAAATGCTTAACATTTTAAGCTAGTCAAAATTAACTTAACCCTTAAATTAATTTTGACCAATTGATAGTCATGTGAAATCAAATAATTAACCTTTAATTAATTGATCTTAATTTAACTCTTAAATTAATTTGACTAATTAACATTTAAATTGATCAAGTTAAAAAGACTACAATTTTGCCTCCTCCAAAAATGGTCATGAATTTTCTAACTCTTAGAAAATTCACCTTCCTTCTATAGGTCATTTTAGTAGCTTTTGTGTGTGACCTATTAGATTCTACCATTTATTGGACATGGACTTACAATTCCTTGTGACTTTGAATATTAAATATTCACTTTAGTTTAAACTCCTTTAAAGTAAGCAACTCAATTCAATTAATCTCATTAATTGAAGAGTACCTAATCTCTATGGTCAATGTCCAATCTCAAGCCCATGGAGCCCAACTAATTGGCCAAAATAAATGCTCTTGAAAACCTATTCTAGCATTACGCGTACCATGCAAATATGGTCTTTCCATCTCTTAACTCCCAAAAGAGGCTTAGGGCAAGATATTAGTCAGCTCCCTAATAGCCTCACTGTGTTTTTATTCTTAATGTTCAATTCCTTTGTGTGACCTCACCTTTGAAAAACTTATTTTCCAAATTGTCACACCTCCTTGCGCAAGAATTTCTAGGAATCGATCATTATACAGCATATAGGAGATGCACTCACCCTTTACAAAGACGAGGAGTTAGATTCTTTCTTGGATCTCGCAAACCTCCAAGTCTAGCAGCTCATGTGCAATCCTTATCTAAGTGGCCCGCTAAGTGATTAGTGAAGAGTCAAAGCGTAAAGGCCAAACACAAGGCTACCATGGATCCTCATGTCAAAGAACTAATAATATGCACTAGCATAAGTGGGCAAACTTTCCACTATCGACATGCAACTTTGGCTATCTAGTAGATTTTCCCAGCGGGTCTTCAGTACCTTGTTCTCTAACAAGTACCCACCAACATGCATCTATATCGCATATGGGATTGCTCATAGAATGGAGTGACATCCAACCTTTAGATTCATGTATTATTAGTGTAAGTCTATCCGAATCTTAGATATTCTATCTCATAAGATCTTATGACTAGGAAAATTTAAGATCATAATCATGTAGGACTTATTCCATGATCACCATTCTATGCGTGACCAAGTCCTATAGGCTTTTAATGATCTATGGGTTTCATCTAAATGAAAGTGAAGAAATTAAAGGGCATGAGATGAAGATGGTCATATAAATAATATCATTCATTCAATTAAGATTGTCTTATAATAAAATAGTTTACAAAGCCAATCTAATTGGCTTGCAAGGCACTATTCCAATAATCTCCCACTTGCCTTAAAGCCAATGCCCATGGCCATGAGACCCATTTTCTCAAGATGTCCTTCAAAGACCTTTTGCAATAAAGGTTTAGTCAATGGATCTGTTATGCTTTTTTCTAAGTTAACTCCCTCCATTTGGATGTTGCGTCTATCAATGATCTCTCGGATCAAATGATATTACCTTAAAATGTGCTTGGATCGATGATGAGATCTTTGCTCTTTAGCTTGTGCAACCACTCTATTGTTGTCACAGAAGATAATGATTAGCTCAGCAATGCTAGGTACTATATTCAACTCTTAAGGCTTCTAAAGCCACAATGTATTCTACCTCTATGGTAGAATCGACTGTGGTGTCCTGCTTGGAACTTTTCCAACATACAACACCACTATTGAGGTAAAATATGAATCTAAAAGTGGATTTGAGGTTATCTACATTGAATTGGAAACTTGAATCTGAAAACCCTTCACGTTTCAATTCTCCACTACTGTATACTAAAAATACATCCTTAGTTTTTCTTAAGTACTTAAGGATTACTTTTACAGTTATCTAATGACTCTCACTAGGATTGGATTGGAACCTACTAGTAATGCTTAGCGAGTGTGCCACATCTGATCTAGTATATTGAACTGCATACATTATGCTTCCAATAGCGTAGATGTAAGGTATATGATATATTTTTCATTCCTCTTCCTCAGTCTTAGGGGCCATAGACTTTGAGAGATGAATACCATATCCCATGGGAAGAAATCCCCTTCCAGATTCTTTCATACTAAACCTCTTTAGTATTTTGTCAATGTATGGGGTTTGGGAAAGCCCCAACAACCTCTTTGATCTACTCTATAGATATGCATTTCTAATATGTAGGATACTTTTCCCAAATCCTTCATGGAGAAATGTGTAGATAACTATACTTTAATACACTCTAACATTCCCGCCTCATTCCCAATGAGAAGGATGTTATCGACGTAAAGCACAATAAAATGTACACTACTCCCACCGGCCTTCATATACACATACGGCTTATACTCATTTTTTACAAAACTAAATTATTTGACTATTTTTCAAAACATATGTTCCAATTTTGAAATGCTTTTTTGAGTCCATAAATGGATCTCTAAAGCCTGCAAACCTTTTGCTCACTCCATTTAGATGTAAAACTTTATGGTTGCTCCATGTAGATTTCTTCTTCAATGTCACCTTTGAGAAAAGTAATTCTTACATCCATTTGTCATATCTCATAGTTATAATATGCAGCTATAGCAAGTAAAATGCAAATGGACTTGGGTATAGTGACTAGTGTAAAGGTTTCCTCAAAATCGATATTGGGTCTTTGAGTGTAACCTTTTGCCACTAGGCGCATCTTAAAAGTCACCACTTTTCTATCTACTCCAAGCTTTCACTTATATATCCACTTGCAACCAATGAGAACTATTCCCTTTGGTGGATCTAATAAAGTCCACACTTTATTTAAGTACATGGAGTCTATTTCGAATTCATGGCTTCTAGCCAACATCCCGAATCTATGTTTGACATAGCTTTCTTATAGGTCTTTGGATTATCATTTGATTGTCCCATCTCATGAAGAAATTCAAACCTTTTGGGTTGTTTCTTGATCCAGTCTAACCTTCTTAGAGGTTGTGTATGAGGCTCTTGCAATTCCTTTATTTCCACTACCTATGGGATTTCTTAATCATCTTGAACTTCATCAAGTTTAATAACAACACCCTTTCTATCCAATAGAAATTCCTTTTCCAAAAAGTGGGCATTCCTTGAAATAAACACCTTTTGTTCTAAGGGATCATAGAAGTAATAACCCATAGACTCTCTAGGGTATCCCACAAACTTGTACAAGATGGATCTGCTATCCAATTTATCTCTCACTATTCGTCTTATGTAAGCGAGAGATCCCCAAACCTTAAGATATTGGTAAGAGGATGCTTTGCTATGCCATATCTCGTATGGTATTTTTGGCACCAACTTTGAAGGTACTATATTTAGTAACCTCACTGCCGTTTTTAGGGCCTATCCCCAAAAAAATATAGGCACATCGAAAAAGCTCATCATGGAATGTACCATGTTCAATAGGGTACAATTTCTCTTCTCAACCACTCTATTATGCTGAGGTGCGTCAGGCAGAGTTCATTGTGAGAGAATCCCATTCTTCTTTAAATAATCTAGGAATTTGGCACTTAAGCATTCACCCCCTCAATCTAATCGAAGGGCTTCAATTCTAAGTCTCTTTTTCTTTTCTACTTCATTCTTGTACTCTTTGCACTTTTCAAAGGTTTTGGACTTATACGTCATAAGATACATATGTCCAAACTAACTATAATCATTAGTGAAAGTGATGAAGTAAGAATAGCCTCCTTTCCCACTAACTCTTAGTAAGCCACAAATATCCATATGGATCAAATTCAAAGGATTTTTGGAGTGCTCCATTTGTCCTACAAAAGGAGCCTTGGTTATTTTTCCCTTCAAACAAGATTCACAAGTAGGAAGTTCCTCGATGCCACCAACTTTTAGTGTTTTAAGAGCTTCCATCTTGTTCATCCTATTTTTGGAGATATGCCCAAGTCTTGTATGCCAAAGAATGGCATCTTTTTGGTTATCCGATTTCTTTTTGTTTGATTGAATATGCATTAGTAAAGTTTGAAAATCAAATATATATAATCCGTTGATCAATGTACCTTTAGCAATCAAAGAACCGTTCTTTAATGCTTCCAAAATCCCATTTGATATAGAAATATCAAATCCTTCACTATCAAGAATGGGAATTGAAATGATGTTTTTAACAAGATTAGATACATAATAAATTAGATTAAGCAAAATACTAGAATTTTTGAAGTTCAACTTAATAACGCCTTAGACCATGGCTGCAACTCTAGCTCCATTTTCCAGATAGAAGATGATATCCCCTTAATGTAGATTTCTTCTTCTTTCCATCCCCTGTAATGAATTGCATAAGTGAAAACCACATGTGGTATCGAATACCCAAGAGGGAAAACTAGTCATGTAATGAATTTCAATTACAAACATACCGTTCTCAAGGGTTGCAAGATAGTCCTTGAAGTTCCTCTTCTAATGCCCCTTTTCACCATAGTGGAAATAGTTTACATCAATTTTAGCCTTCTTCTTAACCCTCCTAGAACTTTTCTCGAGTTGCTTCCCTTTGGGGAAAGAACTTTTCTTCCTATTACCTCTCTTTCTTAGGCCTTTTAGGCCTTTTGATTTAGAAAAAAAAGCAAGCATCAGAGATTTTTCCCTTTTCATTATCACCTCAGCAATCACAAGCATGTTCACCAATTCATTGATCGTAACCTCTTGCTTGGATATGTTAAAGTTCACAACAAATTGATCAAATGATTAGAGGATCATATCCACGTAGAGGTCATTATCCATGATAATGTCATGTTGCCCAACTTTTCAATGAGTACAATCATCTTTAGCCTATCATCATGAATACTTGTACCCTCTATCATCCTTGAGCTAAAGAGCTCTTTAGACAATGTGAACCTTTTGTGTCTCAATTGCAAACCATACAACTTTTGTAGGTGCTTATAGATCTCATTTGCATACCTCATATGCTTTTGAGTCTTTTGAAACTCATTTGTCATGGATACAATCATGAGATACCTCACTCGTACATCATCGTCTACAAATTTAAAGAACACTTCATGTGCCTCATCAGAAGAGTCATCGCACAATGTGTCCAGCGGACTTTGATCTAGAATGTAGGTCTTCATTTTAGAGTTAAGAATTATCTTAAAGTTTCACAACCAATCTTGCAAGTCAGGCCCGATGAGGTTATTGATTTCCAAAATGCTTGTGAGTAGATATTTATCCATTTTGTTTTTTGGAGATTTCAAAAATCTATAAGAGGCAAAAAAAGAGTATAAACATGTGATTGAAAAATGATATTGGAAATATTTTTATAGTTTTTCAAGCATGTTTTTCTCCCACTATTTTACCAAATCCTTCACCCCCTTAAAAGACTTTGAAAAATCTTATTTCCTAGTGAGAATCAAGATCCCAAGAACTTGCAAGTGGACCCCTGTGACTTAGTGCCATCCACGAGCAATCGAACGGCAAGCAACTTTTGCTAATTGCATCTCATGCAACTCTTGATGTATTTTGCCTCACTTTTCATATAGACCCACATGACCATGTGCCATCTATAATACTAAGTTGTTGAGTCCAACCTACTAATCATGCTTTGATTTAAGGTAGCCTCACGACATACCCCGTGATTGAGTGCTAATATGTAAGGGTTCTTAAGTCAAAAGTGCATCATATGCCAAGTGCATGCTTATAGCATTTCTCCTAAGTGTGACCCCCATGACCGAGTGCCATCACACAAAATTGATAACATCGTCATGGTATACACTATCGGTGGAAAGCTTAGATTAATTAAAACTCTTTTAATTTATATCTATTTCTAACTTGATATTTTAAAACACCTAGGCATTCTAAGTGGGGGGTTTCTTGCAAAGATCTCATCATTTCTTCTTATTTAGGTTCTCTATATTCTAATCATGTATCACATACATCAATAGGATATGAAAAATGTAAATAAGTAAATAGCCTAGCATGCTCCTAGGGTGGGATGACCATGAGCCTAACCAAGTGATGCACTTAGAGCCATAGGTGTATCACTTTGGTTGATTTTAAGTGGGTCGAATTAAACTAAACTATTACATAAGAGTATACCATACATTCATGGGTTTTCAAATGGCCTCCATGCCTCCATAGGACTCCTTACTTCATGCAACATTTACATAAATGGAAATACTCACTCTTAGTGGTTCTACTCTCTTAACTTTTACAAGATAGAACAAGAGGCATGCAAGCCGCATTTAATACAACCCATTTCAACGATTGAAATAAATAAAATCAATATTAGAGGCTCATGATCATCTCCATTCATTTATCATTCATTCAACATTTAAATGAACAAAAAATAAACCAAGAATTGACATTCAATTCCAACAACTAAGTGCTAATCAACTTAACAAATAATTAGTTATGCAAAACTAAGCAAACATTTATGCATCATGTTTTTGCCATATTTGGAGATCAACTTAAGAATGTTTTAAAATCAATTAAATGTGTCCAACACATTTTTTAAGAGTTTGCACAACATTTGTGCAACCATTACGTGCGTTTCAACACCACCTCAGTCACCAAAGGAACCTAAAAAGCTCAAAGTTCATTGAAGACCAAACAGGGCACCACTAGCTGAGGCAAACTCAAGGCAGGGCAGCAACCAAAATTGTCACAACCTTGCCAAAAGCTGCCAATTAGCCGACAACACCCCTATTCTGGGGTCAAGTGTGAACTAAGCTAATTTTGGCTCAACTTTTGTTCACCAAGATTTTTAGACAAAATTCTAAATATCAAAACACACAACATGGATAAAAATGTTAGATTAAAACACCTTTTAAAATTGAAATATCAAGTGCCCAAAGATGCTCGAAAAATAAGTTTAAGCAAAAATTATATTCTTCAAAAATCTCCAATTATATATAATCCTATTGGACCCCAAAATGACCAAAACAACTTAAGGCCATTTGAAAAATGCCATATCAGAATATAACATCCACCAATGCCAAATAAAAAATTCAACATGAGAAAATTGAATCAAAACATGCACATCACATGATTTAACAATTAAAGCATACAATAGCATGATTCAATCTATCAATCAAGGAGCCATAAGCAAGATCATCCATACACTCCAAACCATCATATGGATCGAGTACATGATTATTGTGATCAGTTATTCACAAAATCCAGTCATCCAAGCAAAGCAAAATCAAAATCCATGCATGAATATGGCTCCGATACCACTTGAAGGTATGTGTGGCACTATGGTCCAAATATTTTCAAGCAAAACTGAATGAACTAGCCCACACAACACCCCAAGGATCCATAAATGCGTAGAATTATGATTTAGAAAGGGGAAAAACCTGGGTGAGAGCAGAAAAATCAAAGAGCAAGAGATAAACACTTCATACCGTAAGTTGGGTTCTTCATCAGCGCAGTAGGATCACCATAGTTTTTCCCTTGGATAAACTTCTCCATTCGAACTATAATTTTAACTAGAACTCCTAAACCCTTTTAATATTCTTCAGTCTAAATTTTGGGCCGATCAGATCTTGGGAGGTACTCCAATCAAAGGCAAAAATTGGCTGCCAGAAACAACTCCAGTCAAGAGCAAAAAGCAACCAAACTAGATTGCCTCTGATGCAAACGTCCACACACCAAATAAATGCAATATTCTATAAATAAAGGCTAGAATATCTATAGAGAATGAGAGGGGGAAGGTGGAGGATGTGGTAGTGGAAGGAATAGGGAGAAGGAGAGAGAGACGGGAGACTAACAACTTAAATTTCCACTAAACAAAATTGTTGGGAGAATATCACACAAAATAGCTCACCTCATGCTCTCCATGGCCAGCCACTCTCTCTATATATATAGGAGTGGCCACACACCTCCTTTAAGGAGGTGGTGCCAAGCGTCCCTTGCTTAGGTGGCCACTAACTTTGTGATTAGTGAATTTAATTAAAGCGCCAATTTCGTCTAATGAAATATCTTACAATTAAATTCTAATTCTAATTCTTATTAAATTAACTCTTCATTTAATAATTTTCCCAAAACTTATCTCTCCAACTTAATTAAATTAAACACTTTAATTTAATTAATAATTATTTAACTCAACTCTTAAGTCAAAATGCTTAACATTTTAAGCTAGTTAAAATTAACTAAACCCTTAAATTAATGTTGACCAATTGATGGTCATGTGACATCAATTAATTAACCTTTAATTAAGTAATCTTAATTTAAATTTTAAATTAATTTGACCAATTTAACATTTAAATTGATCAAGTTAAAATGACTACAATTTCACCTCCTCCAAAAACAATCATGAATTTTCTAACTCTTAGAAAATTCACCTTCCTTCAATAGGCCATTTTATTAGTTTTTGTGTGTGACCCATTAGGTTGTACCATCTATTGGACATGGGCTCACAACTCCTTATGACTTTGGAATATTAAATATTCATTTTAGTTTAAACTCCATTAAACTAAGCAACTTAATTTAATTAATCTCATTAATTGAAGAGTCCCCAATCTCTATGGTCAATGTCCAACTTCAAGCCCATAGAGCCCAACTAATTGGCCAAAATGAATGCTCTTGAAGGACCATTCGAGCATTACGTGTACCATGCAAATGTGGTCCTTCTGTCTCCTATCTCTCGAAAGAGGCCTAGGGTAAGATATTAGTCGGCTCCCCAATAGCCTCAATACTATGTTTCTATTTTTAATGTTCAATTCTGTTGTGTAACCTCATCTTTGAAAAACTCATTTTCCAAATTGTCACACCACCTTATGCGAGAATTTTTAGGAATCGATTCTTATAGAACACATAGGAGATGTATTAGCCATTCATAAAAATGAAGAGTTGAATTTCTTCTTGAATCTCACAAACGACCATGTCCAACAACTTATGCCGGAGTGGCACACTAAGTGATATGGGAAAAGTCAAAGCATAAGGACCAAACATAAGGCCACCATGAATCCTCAAGTCAAAGGACTAATAATATGCACTAGCATAAACGAGAGAACTTGCCATTACTAACATGCCACTTTGGTTATCTAGTAGATTCTCCAAGCAGGTCTTCAGTACTTTGTTCTCTAACAAGCACCCACCAACATGCATCCATATCTCATATGGGATTTCTCATGGAATGGAGCAACATCCAACCCTTAGATCTATACATTATTAGTTCAAGTTTATCCAGATCTTAAATGCTCTGTCTCATAAGATCTTAGACTTGGAAGATTTATGATCATGATCATGTAGGACTTATTTCGTGATCACCACCCAATACGTGACCAAATCCCATAGTTTTTAATGATCTATGGGCTTCATCCTAATGCAAGTGAAGAAATTAAAGAGCATTAGATAAAGATGGCCATATAATAAACATCATTCAATCAAGATTATCTTACAATGAAAGAGTTTATAAAGCCAAACCAATTGGCTTATAGGGCATTATTCTAACATACCACTTTATACATAGATATTGAGAAAATGGCGGCCAACACTAAGATTATTCACACATTTTGTACATCTAAAAGTTAGATCTGAAATTTCCTTCCAAAAGTGATTCTCTCATGTGTTGAAGGTTCACTCTCTTCTTTACCTCCCTCACCATATTCAGCCTTCTACTAGCTCTCTTTCTCCTTGATTTTTTTAGCTAAATTGAGGATAAAAGGATTGTCCATTGGTGTATTAGCATTAGAGGCAAGACTAATTTTGGATTGCTTGCTTTGGTGATCCACTGTTCGAGTATTGTGTTTCTAGACTCTATTCAAAGTTTTGCTAAAGGCGTTTGGTGCTAAAATTTTAATTGGACATTCTACATTGAGTTGGAAAAAATTTGGTTCATATTTGGCTTAAACTAAAGGGATTTTCCTAATCAAAAATTGATCACACTCTACTACACTAAAAGCAATCTGCCTTTGAGAAAGAAAGCTTTACTTCAAGTTTTTGGCTGGATTTTTCTTAAAAGGTAATAATCTGACCTTAATCTATTGCATAGGCATGATTTAGATCCTTGGATTGTTGTAATCTAAGTTTGTTTTTAGTTTTTAAATGTTTTAAATTGGAACTTTAGCATTACACCTCTTTCACAAGGTGGTATGGCAATTTGAAAAAGGAGTTTTTCAAAGGTGACGTCACACAAGGGAATCAAACATTAAGAATAAAAGCAAAGCACTGAAGTTGTTGCAAAGTCAACAAATATCATGCCCTAGGCCTCTTTTAGGAGATACGAGATGGAAAGACTGTATTTGTATGATACAATAATTCTATAATGGTTCTCCAAAACATTTATTTCAACCAATTAGTTGGGCTCCATGGGCTTGAGATTGGACATCGACCATGGAGATTGGTAACTATTCAATTAATAAGATTGATTGAATTGAGTTGATTAGTTTAAAAGGTGTTTTAAACTAAAGTGAATATAAGATATTCAAAAGTCACAAGGAGTTGTGAGCCCATGTTTAATGAATGGTAAAACTTATTGGGTTACACACAAAAGCCAATTAAATTCCAAACTTGATGGAGCAATTTTCTAAGTGTTAGAAAATGCCTTCTAGGTGACCAATTTTCAAGATGCTCAATTTGACGGTCAATTCTAGCTTGATTAATTTAATACTTAAATTAATCAACAAATTTAAGGAGTTAAATTACACCAATAATTAAGGAGTTAATTAATTGGTGCTGTGGTGACCATCAATTGGTCAAGCTTAAGAGTTAAGCTTGTTTGGTTTAAGAGTTAAATTAAAGGTTAATTAATTAAATTAAAGTGTTTAATTTAATTAAGGGGAAGAATGCTTTTTTGAGGGAAAATTTAAATGAAATTTTCATTTGAATTAGCATCTTAATTAATTTGGAATTAGATTCTAAATGAAATTAAAATGCATGTGAAAATCAAGTTGGAATTGAATTTGAATGTGCTACATCGACACATCATGTTGGCTACCCACCTTGAGGACATCGCACCTTCCACCATCTATATATAGATATAGAGGGGGTGTGGATTAGCAATATAACAATTCGTGTGAAGAATAATATTCTTTGCATTTTCGCTCCAAAATCTCTTTCTCCATGCATTACATTATGTGTTGAAGCTTTGCTTTTGTTCTTCTTCCCATCCAGAAAATTAGCCTCCTCCATCATCTTTCTCTTCTCTTATTCCAGCTTATAGTGAGGATAAATTGGAAGATTCAATTGGTGTGTGGATCATAACAATAAAGGCAATGCATTTAATTTGCTATTTTTGGAGACCCATTTGTACTGAGCACCGATTTGGCGATTTGTTTGGGAGAGATCCATAATCTATTTTTCTCCAAATGTTTTAAGATTTCTTAATTATTGTGTTAATTTGTTCCATATTTATTTTCATGATTTTTGGAGCATCCTAACCAAGGTAAAAGTTGCTCTTTCTCTGATGTGCCGGTTCTTGGCAATTTCTGGAATTGTGAAGTGTTCACACTTTCTTCCTTGTTTTTGAGCTACAAAAGGTATTCCTCCTTCCAAACAAAGAACCAATTAATTAAATCCTTAATAATAGGTCTAATTTAACTCTTAAATTAGTTGATTAATTTAATATTTAAATCAATCAAGCTAAAATTGATCCCCAAACTTGGACCCAAAAATTAGTCCCCTGGGAGACACCATTTTCTAAGACCTTAGAAAATTCTCGCCATTAATTAGGAAGCTAATTGGATTTTTTGTGTAACCCAATAAGTTCTACCATTCATTGGATAGAGGCTCACAACTCTTTGTGACTTCTGAATATCTTATATTTATTTTAGTTTAAAACTCTTTTTAAACTAATCGACTCAATTCAATAAACTGTATGTTACTCCTACTAGTCTTTTTGTACACATAAGGTTCATATACCTTTTTGAGAAAGTCAAATAATTTGATCATCTTATAAAAATTGTATGTTCCAAGTTGGGGATGCCAATTAGAGTCCAGAAATGGATCTCTAGAATTTGCAAACCTGTTACTCACTCTATTTAGATGTAAAACTTTGTGGTTGTTCTATATAAATTTCTTCTTCAATATCACTATTGAGGAAAGCATTTTTCACATCCGTTTGTAATATCTCATAGTCATAATATGCAGCCATGGCAAATAGTATTCGAATGGACTTAGGCATAGTAACCAATGAAAAGGTTTCCCCAAATTCGATATCGGGTCTTTGAGTGTAACCTTTTACCATTAGTTGCACCTTAAAAGTCACCATTTCTCTATCGACCCCAAGTTTTCACTTATAGATCCATTTGCAACCAACTAAAACTATTCCCTTTGGTAGATCTACCAAAGTCTATATTTTATTTGAGTATATGGAGTGCATTTCGAATCTCATGGCTTTAAGTGAATGTCCCGAGTTTATGTCCAACATAGCTTTCTCATAGGCCTTAGATCTCTATTCGATTGACCTATATCATGAAGAAATCCAAACTTTTTAGGTTATTTCTTAATCTGGTTTGACCTTTTTAGAGGTTGTGTGTTACGCTTTTTGATATTTATTTGTTTCTACTGCTTGTGGGATTTATTAATCATCTTGAACTTCACAAAGTTCAATTATAAAGTTTTTTTTATCTTATAGAAATTTCATTTCCAAGAAAATGGCATTCCTCAAAACAAACACATTTTGTTCCAAAGGATCATAAAATTCATAACCCATAGACTCTCTTAGGTATTCCACAAACTTGCACAAGGTGGATCTACTATCCAACTTATCTCCCACTATCCATCTCACATAGACAGGAGATCCCCAAACCTTTAGATAGTGGTAAGAGAGGACTTCACCATGCCATATCTCATATAGTATTTTTAGCACTAACTTTGAAGGTACTATTCTTAATAACTTTGCTGCCATCATTAAGTCATATCCTTAAAAGGAAATAGGCATATCGATGAAGCTCATTATAAAACATACCATGTCCAACAAAGTAAGCTGTGTCCTTTTGGCTACTCTATTTTGTAGGGTGTGCTAGGTGGAGTCTATTAAGAGAGAATCACATTCTCCTTTAGATAATCTAAGAATATGGTACTTAAGTATTTTTTTTTTCTCTCAATCTAATCAAAAGGCTTTAATACTAAGTTATTTTTGCTTTTCTAATTCATTTCTGTACTCTTTGAACTTTTTAAAGGCCTCAGACTTGTACTTCATAAGATACATCTATTCAAATTGACTATTACCATCGGTGAAGATGATAAAGTAAGAATAGCCTCCTCTATCACTAACTTTTAGTGGACACCATTGGTGAAGATGATGAAGTAAGTATAGTCTCCTCTCTCATGAACTTTTAGTGGTCCCCCAACATCTATATGGATCAAATCCAAAGAATTTGGGATGCTCTTTTTTTGTCCTACAAAGGGAGTTTTGGTCATTTATCCCTTCAAACTAGATTCACAATTAAGAAGGTTCTCAATGCCACTAACAGTTAGTGCTTTGAGAGCTTCCAACTTGTTCATCCTAGTTTTTAGAGATATGATCAAGTCTTATATGCCACATCATGGCATTATCTTGGATATTTAATTTCTTACTTAGTTGAGAGTGCATTAGTGATAGTTAAGAATCTAATATGTACGATACTTTATTAATTGTACCTTAAGCAACTAAAGAACTCATTCTTTAATACCTTCAATGTCTCATTTGATGTAGAAGGATCAAATCCTTCACCATCCAAAATAGGAATTGAAATAATGTTCTCAATAATAGATAGTACTTTATGATAAAGGTCTAATACAAGTATGGAATTCTCTAAGTCTAACTTATTGTATGCTTTCAACTTTGGACACAACTCTTGCTATTTAGCCAAGGTGGGGGATTATATTCACATTACTTGATTTTATTCTTTTTTGTATTCTTCGTAACAACTTACAAAAAAAAAACTATATATGATATCGTATATCCATGAGGAAAATTTTATCCTAAAATGTACTTCAATAAAGTCTATACCCTTATTAAGGGTTGCAAGGTAACCCTTGTAAATAGCTTCCAAAGGCCTATTTTGCCCAAGTAGAAACAAATAGTATCAACTATTTCCTCTATAATTTTTTTGACTCCTCCGAATGCCTTTGACAATTATTTTCCCTTTAGGGAAGAATATTTCTTCCTTTTACCTCTCTTTCTGCACCCCTAGGGCCCCCATAGACTTAGAGGAGAAACAAGTGTCAAAGGCTTGCCCTTGTCATGGTAGTCTTCTTTTAGATCAACATTTTGATCAATAAAGCTTGGCAAGAATGCTAGGATCAAATCCTCATGTAGATCATTGTCCATCACTACGTCCAAGTTGAAAAGCTTCTCCAAGCCTAATCATCTTTAGACTATAGTCAATGACACATGACTTCACATCTATCCTTGCTTGAAAAATCTCATTTGACAACATGAACTTTTCATACCTCATTTGCTTTACAATTCTTTATAAACTTTAACTAAGGTACAATTCATGTGTCTTTGAAACTCTTAAAGTTTGTAGATGCCATCATGAGACTAAGGAACAAGGTGATCTTGAGCCTAATTTGTGAACTTTTCATGTGTCTTTTGATCTACATTAATCCCAAAGGGATTAGGAGTACGATGATATATGACTTATATCTGCTTCTAGGAATCTAAAATGATTTTTGAGGTTAGGTCAATCGTGCAAGTTTTGCCCAGTTGGTTTATTAGTTTCTAAAATAACGTTGAGTAAAATTTTAGCCATTCTTGAGATTTCACAAATCCTCAAAGGTGAAAAAAATAATATGCAAGTGATTGAATTTGATATTAAAAACATGTTCATGGTTTTTCAAGCATAGTTTTTTCCTACTATTTTATCATATCCTTCGCCTCCAAGAAGAATTCAAGAAATCATATTTTCTAGTGAGAATCAAGGACCTAATAACTTGCCAATGGACCCTCGTAATCGAGTGCCATCCATGGGCAATCAAAGGGTAAGCAACTTTTGCTAATTGCATCTCATGCAACTCTTGATATATTTTGCCTCACGTTTCATATAGACTCCCATGACCATGCACTATCTATACTATAAAGCATTAAGTCAAACCCACCAATCAAACTTTATCTCAAGATGGCCTCACAACATCCTCTATGATTGAGTGCCATTGCGTAAAGGTTCCCAAGTCAAAGGTACATCTTATGCTAAGTATATGCTCACGGCTTTCCTCCTAAGTGTGACCCATATGACCAAGTGACATCACACAAATTCTAAAGCATTGTTATTGCATCTACTATTGGTGGAATGCATGGATTGATTAAAACTCTTTTAAATTGTGTCCATTTTGACTTAATATTTGAAAACACTTAAACGTTCCAAGTAGAGGACTTTTGCTTGCAAAGATCTCATCATTTGATCTTCTTATTTAGGTTTTCTATATCTTAATCCGTCTATCAATAGAATATGAAAAGAATAAATAAGTAAATGTGACTAGCATGCTCCTAGGGTGGGATGACCATGAGCCTAACCAACTAATGCACTTAGAGCCATAGGTGCATCACTCGAGTGATTTTAAGTGAATTGATTAAACTAAACTATTACATAAATGTATCCCCATACATTCAAGGGTCTTTATGTCTCTATGAATCTTCTTTGCTCCTTGGAATTTTTACAAGAGAAAGAAAATCTTATTTCTAATGATTCTACTCTCATGACTTTTATAAAGTAAGACAAAGGGGCATGCAAGTCACATTTAATATAACCCATTTCAACAACTTGGAACAAATAAAATCAATATTAAAGGCTCATGATCGACTCCATTCATTCATCATCCATTCAACACTAAAATAAACAAAAAATAAATTAAGAATTGACATTCAACTCCAATAATTAAATGCTTATCTCATAAATAAATAATTGGCTAACCAAAAATAAGTTAAACCATTATACTTCTCATTTTTACAACAATTGGAGATCAACTTTAACAAGATTTAAGAAACAATCAAAAAGTGTCAAACATATTATTGAGAACTTGCACTACACTTGTGCATCTATCTGGCATGATTTGAATCAATTTTCATCACTTAAGGAAAACAAACATGAGATCAAAACTCATCCTAACCAAAACCAGTCATTACTGCTTAGGTGTGCACATGGCTAGGTGTCAAGTGCATATGTTGCCCAACCTATGTGCTACCATAATATGGCAACACCCTTGTTTTAGGTCGGGATCGAGTCAAGCTATTTTTGGCTCAACTTTCATGCAGCAAAAATTTTAAGACACTTTCTAAACATCAAATCACACATTATAGATAAAATTTTAAATTCAAAACACCTTTTAAAAATAGAATTTCATGAGCTCAAACATGCTTAAAAATCAAGTTAAAGTGTGAATCACATTCTTCCAAAAATCTCCAATTAAATCCAATCCAATTGGATACCGAAATGACCAAAATATTTTAAAGCTGAATTCAACATGCTATATCAATGTATAACACCAACTAAAGCTAAATCAACATTCAACATTAGTAGCTATAACTTAAAACATGCTCAATATATGAATTAACACTTAAAACACATATAAGCACAATTTCAATTCATCAAGCATGGAGCCATACACAACATCAACCAAACATACCAATCCACCATATGAATCTAGAATTTGGTAATTTTGATCAATTCATCACATGAATTAATCAATAAAAAATCTAAATCATAGCATGAATTATTCTTCAATACCACTTGAAGGCTATTGTAGCACTAGAATCTAATAAGTAAAACTTCAAAAAACTAAAATTAACTAGGCTACACAAGCTAAAAAAGATCTAAACATACTAGTGATTCTGATTTAGGTAGAGAATTACCTCGATGAGCAAATTTCCAAGGAGAAAATAGTGAACCTTTCACCAATCCAGATTCTATTAGAAAGTGGCATAATTTGAAAGGAGCAACTTTTGCCTCATGCAAGCTTCTCCAAAAATCATTAAAAAATCATTGTATATTCCTAACACCATGATGAGACACTGTAAAAATTTATCTAAGGTTATCATGTATTCTAAGGTCAAAGGACTAATTATATACACTAGCTACATCGATTTGCCACTATAGCTATCTAATAGATTCTTTAAGCAGGTCGTTAGTGCTTTGTTCTCTAACAAGCACCCACCAACATACACCGATATCTCACATGGCACCACTCATGGAATGGAGCAATATCTAACTCTTAGATTTATGCATTATTAGTGAAGGTCTATTAGGATCTTAGATGCCTAATCTTGTAAGATCCTATGACTTGAAAGATTTATGATCATGATCATGTAAGACTTATTCTAAGATCACCACTCAAGTGCATAACCAAGTCCCATAGTCTTATGTGATCTAAGGGCTTCATCTAAATGCCAATGAAGTAAATATAAGCATAAGCATAAGATGAAAATGGCTATTTAATGAATATCATTTAACCAAGATTACATCACGAGTGAAACAACTTACATGCCAATCTAATTAGCTTATGGGGTACTATTCCAAAAGAGCAAAAATGGCATGACTCAACCTTGACCCCAAAATTGGGAGTTGCCAAGACAAGCTGCTTATAGTAGGGTAGTGATAAAAAGTTACTACCTAGCAATGCACATGCCTCATCCAATAGTACCCCATTTGGGTTAGACGAGTTTTAAGCCTTATTTTTGGTTCATTTGGTGATAAGTGTTATGCAAGTTCTGTAAATTGTTAAATACTTTTGATTGGTTTTAAATCTTGTTAAAGTTAATCTCCAATAGTTGCTTAAATGTTATGTTAGCTCTTGCTTGGACAATTATTTGTTTATGAGATAAGCACATAATTATTGGAAATAAATGTCAATTTTAGATTTACTTATTTATTGTTTATTTAAATATTGAATGAATGATGACTAAATAGAGATAATTATGAGCTTTTTATATTGACTTTATTTATTTCAAGCTGTTATTAAATGGGGCTTACGTATCTCTTTAATCTACCTTATAAAAGTTATGAGAGTAGAATTATTAGGAGTGTGGTTTTCTTTCTCTCGTAAAAGTTGCAAGGAGTAAAAGAAGATCCATAGAAGCTTGAATATCCATATATGTATGGGGATACACTTATGCAATAGCTAAGATTTATCAACCACTTAAAATCAACCAAGTGATGTACCTATAGCTCTAAATGCATCACTTGGTTAGGCACATGGTCATCCCACGCTAGGAGCGTACTAGGTGTATTTACTTATTTTTGCTTTCCTTATCCTATTGATGTATAATATATATGTTTAGGATACGAGAAATCTAAATAAAAAGATAAAATGATGAGATCTTTGCAAACAAAAGCTTCCGCTTGGAATGTTTAAGTATTTTCAAATATTAAGTCACATGGATACAAATTAAAAAAGTTTAATTAATTCATGCCTTCTACCAATAGTATATGGCATGGCGATGCTACCATTATTTATGTGATGTTTTATGAGTAGTGGGTCATACTTATGATGGAAAGTTGTGATCATGTACTTAGCATAAGATGCACATTTGATATGAGAACCGCCATACATTGGCACACAAGTTGAGGGATGTTGTGAGGCTATCTCAAATCAAAGTTTGATTGGTAGGTTCAACTTAACACCTAGTAGTATAGATGTCTCACAAATCATGGGTCTACATGAAAAGTGAGGCAAAATATATTACGAGTTGCATGAGATGCAATTAGCAAAAGTTGCTTACCTTTTGATTATTTGTGGATGTCTCACAAGTCTAGGTCCAGTTGTAAGTCCTTAGAATCTTGATTCTCACTAAAGAATAAGATTTCTTGAATTTTTCTTAGCTGTGAAGGATTTGATAAAATAATGAGAGAAAAACATGCTTGAAAGACTGTGAACATGTTTTCAAGATCAAAATTCAATTATATGCTTACACTCTTTTTTTACCTCTTATAGATTTTCAAAATCTTCAAAAATAAAATGGCTAAAAATCCACTCACAAGCATCTTGGAAACCAATAAGCTAACTAGGCCAAACTTCCATGATTGGTTGAAAAACCTTAAGATAATACTTGACTCTAAAAAGAGGACTTATGTCCTACACCAATAGTCTGCCAGACACATTAGGTGATGATGTGACTGACGAGATCTATGAAATGTTCACTAAATTTGTAGATGATGATTTACAAGTGAGATGCCTCATGATGGCTTCCATGACAAATAAGCTCCAAAAAACTCATGAGCATATAAGATATACAAGTGAGATCTACAAACGCCTATAGGAGTTGTATCATGTGCAACTAGGAACCAAAGGTTTGCTTTATCAAGAGAGCTCTTTAGATCAAGAATGGTTGAGAGTTCAAGCATTCATGATCATGGGCTAAAGATGATTAGACTTATCGAGAGGCTTGGGCAACTTAATGTGATCATAGACAATAACCTTTGCATAGATTCAATCTTTTAATCATTACCCCTATCATTTGGCTAATTTATTATGAACTTTAATATGTCCAAGCAAGAGGTGATAATTAATAAATTGGTGAATGTGTTTGTGACCAACTAGGTGACTATGAACAAGGAAATACCTCTTATGCTTGTTTCCTCCTCTAAGTTAAATTACCCTAAAGACCTAAGAAATAATGGAAAAATGAAGAAAAGTTCTCTCTCCAAAGGAAAGCCACCCATGAAAGGTTGTAGGGGGGTCAAGAAAATAGCTAAAATCAATGCAAGTTGTTTCCATTATGGTAAAAAGGGATATTGGAAAAGAAGTTGCAAAACTTACCTTACAACCATTGAGCAGCATATATACTTCTTTGAAATACATTTGATAACTAATTCTTCTTCATGGGTATTTGATATTACATTTAGTTCTCACCTTTGTAATTCTTACAAAGGATGAAAATGTGATCCTCCACCTAGAAAATAGAGCAAGAATTGTCGCCATAGTTCAAGGCATTATCAAGTTGGAATGCTTGCATTGTACTTGATCCAGTTTATTATGTACTAATCTTATAAAGAATATTATTTCAATTCCTGTTCGTGATAAAGAAAGATATGATTTATATATTTAAATAGGGTATTGAAGGCATTAAAGAATGATTCATTGATTACTCAGGTACATTATATAACCGATTGTAGATACTTGATTCTCTACCTTCACTAATGTGTTGGAATAATGCTCCACAAGCCAATTAGATTGGCTTTGTAAAACTATTTCCTTGTAAGACAATCTTTGATTGAATGATATTCTTTATATGGTCATCTTTATCTTATGCTCTTAATTACTTCACTAGCATTTGAATAAATCCATTCAATCACATAAGACTACAAGACTTAGTCACATCCTGGGTGCTGCATCATGGAATAAGTCTTACATGATTATGATATTAAATCATCCCAACCTTAAGATATTATGAGACATGACATTTAAGATCTGCATAGATTTGCACTAATGATACATAAATCCAAGGGTTGAATGTTGCTTTGTTCCATTAGCAATCCCATATGAGATATAGATGTATGTTAGTAGGTGCTTGTTAAAGAACAAGGCATTCAAGGCCTGCCTAGAGAATCAGCTAGATAGTCGGAGTGACAAGTCGATAGTGGCAAGTTCTTAGATTTACATTGGTGCATACATTAGTCCTTTAACTTGAGGATCCATGATAATCTTGTGTTTAGGTCCACGTGCTTTTGACTCTTCTTGGTCACCTGGTAGGTTATTTGGGTGGCGATTGGGCATGAGCTATTTAGATAAGGAGGTTTGTGAGATCCAAGATAAAGTCTAACTCCTCATCTTTGTGAAGGGTGAATGCATCTCCTATATATTCTGTAATGATCAATTCCAAAAAATCTTTACATAAGGTAGTATGACAATTTGAAAAAGGAATATTTCAAAAATAAGGTCATAAAGTGGAATTGAGCATTGGGAATATAGACATATTATGAGGCTATTAAGGAGCAGATAAATATCTTGCCCTAAGAGATGAAAGGACCATATTTGCATGATACACTAAAGCTATAAAGGTTTTCTAAAAGTATTTATTTCAGCCAATTAGTGGGGCTTCATGGCTTGAGGTTGGATATCGACCACAGAGATTCGGTTCAATTAATAAAGATTAATTAAATTGAGTCGATTAGTTTAAAGGAATTTAAAATAAAATGAATATATGATATTCAAAATTCATAATTAGCTATGAGCCCATGTCCAAAAAATGGTATATCATAAGTTGATGGAGGAATCTTTTTAAGTGTTAGAAAATTCACTCCAAGTAACTGATTTTGGAGAAATCATATGTTGAGGTCAATTTTAACTTGATCAATTTAATTATTAAATTGATCAATTAATTTAAGGAGTTAAATTAGATAAATAATTAAGAAATTAATTGTTTGGTGCCATATGACTATCCATTAGTCAATTTAACTTAAATAGTTAAGTTAACAAAACTTAGCTTAAGGAGTTAAGCTAATTGACTTAAGAGTTAAGTCAATGGTCAATTAATTAAATTAAAATTTTTAATCTAATTAATGAGAAGAGTCTATTTTGGAGGGAAAATTCAAATGAAAGGTTCATTTGGTGTGACATTTTAATTAATTTGAAATTAGATTTCAAATGTAATTGAAATGTGCACAAAATTCAAATTTCATTTGAATTTGCCAACTAGCAAGCAAGTGGGCAGTCCCCCACCTTGAGGAAGGTGTGATGCCAACTTAGCATCACACCATCTTTCCTCTATATATAGATATAGAGGTAAGAGTGGGTGGCAATATGCATTTCCATGTGAAGAATCAGATTCTCACATTTTTCTTTCCAATTTCAAGTGTTACTTCATGTGTTGAAGCTCCACTTCTCTCTTCATCTCCAACCCATAAACTAACTATCTATCTCACATTTCTCCTCTCTATCTCTATCTAATAGTGAGGAAAAATAAGATATTGCATTGGTGTGTGGATCACATTGATAAAGGCAAAAATAAGATATTGCATTAGTGTGTGGATCACATTGATAAAGGCAAGACAATTAGATTGCTAGCCTTTGGAGATCCACTAGTCAGGGCAGTAACTTAGTGATTTTACTCCAGGAGATCCACAAGGATTTTCTATCAGAAAGTTTCACAGGAGATTAATCAAGGAGTCAAGAAAGCATAGAAATGTGTTTCGGAATTTTTGGAGAAGTTTGGATCATGCAAAAGTTTCATCCTTTGAGCTGTGCCACAGTTTCACAGTTTCTGGATTGAAAACGGGTTCTTCCTTGTCTCCTTGGATTTAAGCTAATCAAGGTAACTTTCTACCTAAATCTGAATCATAAGCATGTTTAGAACCTTGTTGGCTTGTATAGCCTAGTTAATTTTAGCTTTTGATGTTTTAATTATTAGATCTTAGTGCTACACTAGCCTTCAAGAGGTATCAGAGGCTAATTCATGCTTTGATTTGGATTTTTAATTGATTTATTCATGTGATAGAGTGATCAAAATCACCAAATTCTTGATTCACATGATATATTAGAGTGTTTGGATGATGTGTGTGTGGCTCCTTGATTGATAAACTAAAGCATGCTAATTTATGTTTTAAGTATTAATTCATGTGATTAGTATGTTTTAAACTATTACTTCTAATGTTGAATATTGATTTAGCATTGGATAATGTTACTTGTTGATATAGCATGTTCATGATGGCCTCAATGAGTTTTGTCATTTTTGGATCCAATTTTATTGGAGTATTGTTGGAGATTTGTTATGAATGTGATTCTCACTTTAACTTGATTTTT
Organism: Jacaranda copaia; assembly: GCA_014898725.1. Classification (NCBI taxonomy): domain Eukaryota; kingdom Viridiplantae; phylum Streptophyta; class Magnoliopsida; order Lamiales; family Bignoniaceae; genus Jacaranda; species Jacaranda copaia. Next base: position 292,732 of record JACGDI010001558.1, on the reverse strand, counting down.
TAAGCATTATTGAGCACTTTTAATTTTTGTTTTGAAAGGTGTTTTAGATCTAAAATTTCATTCATAATGTGTGTTTTAATGTTTAGAAGTTGTTCTAGAGTTTTTAGTGCACAAAAGTTAAGTTAAAAATGGCTTGACTTGGCCTTGACCTCAGAACAGGGAAGCTACCAGCCATGGCAATGCACAAGTAGGACAGTGATTGAGAGTTACTACCCAGCCATACGCACACCTTAGCTAGCAGTGCCCAGTTTAGGGTAAGACGAGTTTTGATCCTTGTTTTGGTTCCTTTTATGACTAAAAACATATTTGAATCACACATAAATGATGCACAAATGTTGTGCAAGTTCTTTAATTGTGTTGGATAAGTTTGATTGCTTTTAAAACTTGTTAAATTTAATCTCCAATTAATGCATAATTGTTATGCTAGCTCTTGCTTGGCCAATTATTTGTTTATGAGATAAGTATTTAATTGTTAGAATTGAATGACAATTCTAGATTTATTTATTATTCATTTAAATGTTTAATGAATGATAATTGGATAGGGATGATCATGAGTCTTTTAATATTAATTTTATTTATTTCAAGTTGTTGAAATGGGTTGTATTAAATGAGGCTTGCATGTCTCTTTGTTCTACTTGTAAAAGTTGTGAGAGTATAATCACTAGGAAATGTAGTTTTCTTTCTCTCGTAAAAGTTGAAAGGAACAAAGAAGATCCATAGAGGCTTGAAGACCCATGAATGTATGGGAATACACTTATGTAATGGCTAAGATTAATGAACCCAATTAAAATCAACTTAGTGATGCATCTATGGCTCAAGTACATCATTTGGTTAGCCTAATGGTCATCCCACCCTAGGAGTATGCTAAGCTTATTTACTTATTTATGCTTTTCATATCCTATTGACATATGACATGCATGTTTAGAATTTAGAAAACCTAAATAAAAAATAGATCAATGAAATATTTGCAAGTAAAAGACCTCCATTTAGAATGTCTTAAGTATTTTCAAATAATAAGTCATATGGATACAAATTAAAAGAGTTTTAATTAATCCATGCTTTCTATGTGGCACAACAATGCTACCATTATTTGTGTGATGTCACACAAGCAGTGGGTCACACTTATAAAGGGAAGCTGTGACTATATACTTAGCATGAGATACACTTTTAATTTCAGAACCCCTATGCATTGGCACATGAGTCTTGGGGCCGTCTCAAATTGAAGTTTGATTGGTAGGTCTGACTTAATACCTAATACTATAGATGTCTCATGAGTTGTGGGTCTATATGAAAAGTGAGACAAAGTATATCAAAAGTTGCATGAGATACAATTCACAGAAGTCGCTTACCTTTCAATTATTTGTGGATGTCTCACAAGTTGTGCATCCATTTGCAAGTCCTTAGGATCTTTTTTCTCACTAGGAAATATGATTTCCCAAATTTGTTTTGGGGGTGAAGCATTAGAAAAAATAGTAGGAGAAAAAAAATGCTTGAAAGACCATTAATATGTTTTTAATATCAAATTCAATCATATGCTTATACTCTTCTTTCACCTCTTGTAGATTTTCAAAAATATTTAAAAATAAAATGGTTAAAAATCCACTTGCAAGCACTTTAGAAGCCAATAAACTAATCAAGCCAAACTTCCACGATTGGTTAAGAAACATTAAGATTATACTTGACTTCAAAAAAAGGACTTATGTCCTGGATCAAAGTCCACTGAACACATTGAGTAATGATGATTCCAATGAGGCCCATGAAATGTTCACTAAGTTTGTAGAGGATGATCTACAAGTGAGATGTCTCATGATGGCTTCCATGACCAATGAGCTCCAAAAGACTCACAAGCAGATGAAACATGCAAGTCAGATCTACAAACACCAACAAAAGTTGTATGGTGGCACGTTGAGCACAAAAGGTTTGCTTTGTCTAGGGAGCTCTTTAAGTTAATGATGGTTGAGGGTTCAAGGGTTCATGATCATGAGCTAAAGAAGATTAAACTCATTGAAAATCTTGAACAACTTGATGTGATTATAGATAATAACCTCCACATGGATTTGTTCCTCAAGTCATTACCTCTATTGTTCGACTAATTCATTATGAACTTTAATATGTCCAAGCAAGAGGTGATGATTAATGAATTGGAGAACATGCTTATGACTGTCAAGGTAACTAATAAGAAAAAAAAGAGTTCTTTCTCCAAAGGGAAGCAACTAGTGGAAAGTTCTAAGAGGGTTAAGAAAAAGGCTATAACCAAAGAAAGTTGTTTCTATTGTGGTGAAAAGGGACATTAGAAAAGAGAATTATCTAAAGAAGAATGGGATTCTCTCTTAATGACCTCCACCTAGCACACCCTAACATAATGGAGTAGTTAAGATGAGAATCCGTACCTTGTTGGACATGATAAGTTCCATGATGAGCTTTTACGATGTGCTCATATCCTCTTGGGGATTTACTTTAACAATGGTGTAAAGTTATTAAATATAGTACCTTCAAAGTTAATGATGAAAATACTGCATGAGATGTGGCATGGCAAAGCACCCTTTTACAATTACCTTAGGGTTTGGAGTCTCCTGCCTATGTGAGACAGACAATAGGAGACAAGTTAGATAGTAGATCCACCTTGTGCAATTTTGTGAGATACCCAAGGGAGTCTATGATTTATTACTTTTATAATCCCTCAGAATAAAAGATGTTTATTTTGAGGAATGCCATTTTTTTGAAAAATAAATTTCTACTGGATAAAATGGCGGTGTTGTTGAACTTAATGAAATCAAAGATGATCATCAAATCCCACAAGTGATGGAAACAAGCTAGCAACAAGAGCCTTACACACAACCTCTCACAAAGTCAGAACAACAGATAAAGAAGCAATCCAAAAGGTTCAATTTCTTCATGAGACGAGCTAATTAGATAATGATCAGAAGACCTATGAGAAAGCTATATTGAGCATAGACTTAGGACATTGGCTTATGCCATGAGATCTAAAATGGACTCCATGTACTCCAACAAAGTATAAACGTTGGTAGATTCACCAAAGGGAATAGTTTTCATTGGTTGCAAGTAGATCTATAAGTGAAAGTTAAAAGTTGATGGAGAGATAGTAACCTTTAAGGTATGACTAGTGACAAAAAATTATACTCAAAGACCAAATATCAATTTCGAGGAAACCTTTTCATTGGTCATAATGCCTAAGTCTAGTTGGATTTTACTTGCTATAACTATATGTTGTGACTATGAGATATGACAAATGGATGTGAAAATCACTTTCCTCAATAGAGACATTGAAGAAGAAATCTATATGAAGCAATCACAAGGTTTTGCATCTAAAAGGAGTGAGGAAAAAGTTTTCAAACTCCAGAGGTCCATTTATGGATTCAAATAGGTGTCCTGAGGTTGGTACTTACATTTGAACAAGACTTTTTATCAAAAATATGTATAAACCATGTGTGTACCAAAAAACTAGTAGGGTAGTGTATAGTCTATTATTCATTATGTTGATGACATCCTTCTCATTGGGAATAAGCTAGGAATGTTAAAGTGTGCTAAAGCTTGATTATTTTCTCAATTCTCCTTAAAGGATTTCACAAAAAGCATCCTACATATTATCAATATGTATTTATAGAGATAGATCAAACAAGATGTTGTAGCTTTCCTAGAGCCTATAGATTGACAAGATATTAAAAAAGTTTAGTACAGAAAAATCCAAGAAAGGATTCCTTTCCATGGCACATGGCATTCATCTTTCTATGTTTGTGGCCCCTAAGACTGGAGCCAAAAGACAAAGAATGTACCACATATCTTATGCCTCCACTATTAGAAATATAATGTATGTAGTTCATTATATGAGATTTGATGTGGCATATGCTCTAATTGTTACGAGTTATTTCTAATTGAATCTTGGTGAAAGACACAATATGGCTGTAAATTTAATCCTTAAGTACTTGAGAAGGACTAAGGACTTATTTTTGGTATATGACAATTGAGAATTGAAACTCGAGGGATTTTCAGATTCAAGTTTCTAATTTGATGTAGATGACCTAAAATCTACTTCTTAATTCATATTTTGCCTCAATGGCAGTGAGATGAGTTGGAAAAGTTCCAAATAAGATGCTATAGCTGACTCTACCACAGAGGTAGAATATATTGTGGCTTCAGAAGTTACAAAGGAAAGTGCTTAGATGAAAAACTTCATGTAAGAGTTGAATGAAGTGCCTAGCATTCTGAGCCAGTATTTGTCTTTTGTGAGAAAAAAGAGGTGGTAGTACAAGCTAAAAAGCCAAGATCTTATTAGCTATTCAAGCAAATATTGAGGCGATGTCATTTGATTTGGGAGATCATTAATAGATGCAACATCTAAGTGGAAAGAGTTGCCTTGGAAGATAATATAGCAGATCTACTGACTAAACCCCTATCACAAAAAGTCCTTATAGGACATCTTGAAAAGATGGGTCTTAAGGCCATGGGGAATTGGCTTTATGGCAAGTGAGAGATTGTTTAAATAGTACCTCATAAGCCAATTAGATTAGCCTTGTAAAACTATTTCCATGTAAGATAATCTTAATTGAATGATATTCTTTATATGACCATTTTTATCTTATTCTCTTAAGTACTTCACTTGGATAAAGCCCTTAGATCACTCAAGACTACAAAACTTGGTCACATACTGAGTGGTGCATCATGTAGGCAAGAGTAGCACCAATATCCAACAATTAAAACTTCAAAAGCTAAAATTAATTGGGCTACTCAAGCTAAAAAGGTTCTAAACATGCTCATGATTTAGATTTAGGTAGATGAATACCTTGATTAGCTCAATTCCAAGGAGAAAGTGAAGAACTTTTTTTCAATCCAAAATCTGCTAAGGAACGACACAATAGAATCAATACAAGTTTTGCACGAGTCAAGCTTCTCCAAAAATTCTAAAAACATTCCAACAGCTCCAAAACTATTTGATGTATCTACTGTAATAATTTTGGATTAAAACACCCTTTATATCTCTTGGAATAAAATCGCCAAGTTGTTGTTCCCGTAGATGGATCTCCAAAAGCTTAGCAAACCATTTGTTTTGCCTCGATTGAAATTATCCACGCAACAAAGAAATTTTCAATCGCTCCTCAAAATTAGCTGGATATTGAGATGAGAGATAAGAGGTAGTGGCCAATTTTAGGAGTTGGAGAAGAAGAGGAAGGGGAACTTCAACACATGAGTATACACTTTGAAGAATAGAGAAAACATGTGAAAGAATCTAATTCTTCACTTGCAAGATGCATGTGTCACCTACCTTACCTCTATATCTATATATAGAGAGAGATTGGTGTGATGTCAAGTTGGCATCACACCTTCTTCAAGGTGGGGGGACCGCTAACCATGCAACTTTTGCATGTAAATCGGCAAATTCAAATTTAATCTAAATTTTGTGTGCATTTCAATTTTGTTTGAAATCTAATTTCAAGCTAATTGAAATGTCACATGAAATGATCCTTTCAATTTAATTTTCCTCCAAGAATGATTCTTCTCATTAATTAAATTAAATATTTTAATTTAATTAAATAATCTTTGACTTAACACTTAAGCTAACAAGCTTAACTCCTTAAGCTTAATTTTACCAATTGATGGTCACATGGAACCTAATAATTAACACTTTAATTATTGGTCTAACTTAACTCTTAAATTAGTTGATTAATTTAACACTTAAATTAATCAAGCCAAGTGACACCTTAATTATTGGTCTCTTAGAGTGAATTTTCTACACTTAGAAAGTTCCTCTATGATTTAGGAAATGCTACTAGCTTTTGTGTGTGACTCGATAGGTTCTACTATTTATTGGACATAAGCTCACAACTATTTGTGACTTTTGAATGTCATATATTCATTTTAGTTTAAACTCCTTTAAACTAAATTGACTCAATTTAATTAATCTCCATTAATTGAAAAATATCCAATCTCCATGGTCAATGTCTAACCTCAAGCCCATAGAGCCCAACTAGTTGGCTGAAATGAGTGCTTTTGGAGAACTATTATAGTTCTATGCGTACCATGCAAATATGGTCATTCTATCTCATATCCCTCGTAGAAGCCTAGGGCAAGATATTTGCTAGCTCTCTAATAACATTGATATTATGTTTCTATTCCCAATGTTCAATTCCATTATATGGCCTTATCTTTGGAAAATGCCTTTTCCAGATTATCACACCACCTTGTGCAAAAATTTCTTGGAATTGATCATTATATAATACATACAAAATACACTCGCCCTTTATAAAGATGAGAAGTTGGATTCAATCTTAAATCTCACAAACCTCCATTCATAATAGCTCGTATCCAGTCCCTACCCGAATGGCTCACTAAGTGACCAAGGAAGAGTCAAAGTATGAGGACCAAACATAAGGTCACCATGGATCCTCAGGTCAAAGGACTAACTATATACACCAGCATAAGTAGAAATATTTGCCACCATCGACTTGCCATTATAGCTATCTTGTGGATTCCCCTGGTAAGTCTTTAGTGCCTTATTTTCTAATAAGTACTTATGAACATGTATCCATATCTCATATGGGATTGCTCATGGAATAGAGCAACATTTAACTGTTGGATTTATGCATTGTTAGTGTAAGTCTATTAGAATTTTAGATGCTCTGTCTTATAAGATCCTACGACTTGGAAGCTTTAAGATCATGATTGTACAAGACTTATTCCATGATAACCATCTACTGCATAACTAAGTCCTATAGTCCAGTATGATCTAAAGGCTTCATCTAAAAGCCAGTAAAGTAATAAAGAGCATAAGATGGAGATAATGATATAAAGAATATTATTCAATCAAGAATGATTTACATGGCCAATCTAATTAGTTTGCTGGGCACTATTCTAACAATCTCCCACTTGTCCCAAAGCCAATGCACTATGGCCCTGAGGCCCATCTTCTCAAGATGTCCTCCAAAGACCTTTTACTTTAGGGGTTTTGTCAGTAGATCTACTATATTCTCTTTCAAAGAAACTCTCTACTCAGATGTTGCCTTTATCAATGATCTACCAGTATCACCTCAAAATATGCATAGATTGTTGATGAGATCTTAGCAGTTTTACTTATGCCACCACCCCCGTTGTTGTCACTAAAGATAATTACTGGCTCAGCAATGCTAAGCACTACATTCAACTTTTAAATGAAGTTTTTCATCTAAACACCTTTCTTTACGGGTTCTGAAGCTATAATGTATTCAACCTCTATGATAGAGTCAACCATGGTATCTTATTTGGAACTCTTCCAACTTGCCGCACTGCTATTGAGGTAAAATATAAATCCAGAAATGAATTTAGATCATCTACATTTAATTTGAAACTTAAATTTGAAAACTGCTCAAGTTTTAATTCTCCATTTCCATATACTAAAAACAAGTCCTTAGTCCTTCTCAAATACATAAAGATTACTTTCATGACTATCCAGTGACTCTTGTGAAGGTTTGTGTGGCACTAGGATCAAAATATTTCCAAAAAAAATTAATAAACTTGCCCACACAACACCACAAGGATATAGACATGCATAGGATTTAGATTTATAAGAGGAAAATACCTAAGTGAAACTATAAAATTTGAAGAGCATGAAAACTCTCGTTAACCATCAAACTGGTTCTTCACCGGCACAGCAAAATCACCACTAATTTTTCCCTAATTAGACTCCTCCATTTTTGGCTAAAATTTTTACTAGAACTCCTAAACCCTTTGAAGATTCTTCAATCCAAATTTTAGGCCAATCAGAACACCAAAGGTACTCCCAGAAGAAGCAAAAATCAACTACCAAAAACTGTTCTAGTTATATCAAAAGCAACTAAAATACATTACCTTTAATACAAATGTCCACACACCCAATCTATGGCCTATTGTCTATAGAATGGTTGGAATAGCTGCATAGAATGAGGGAAGAAAGACAGGGAATATAGAGGTGGAAGGAGGGAGAAAGAGAGAGTGATAAGAGGCTAACAACTTATATTCCCACTACACAATATTATTGGGAGAAAATTGCACAAAATGTGCATACCTCATATCCAAATGGTTGGCCACTCTACCATATCTATATATAGGATTGGTCACACATCTCCCACGAGAAAGTGATGACAAGTGTCCCTTGTTAGATGGCCACTAATTTGTCATTAGTGAATTTAATTGAAGCACAAATTTCATCTAATGAAATATCTGGCAATTAAATTATAATTCTTATTAAATGCACTCTTCATTTAATAATTCTCCCAAAAATTATCTCTCTAACTTAATTAAATTAAACACTTTAATTAAATTAATAATAATTTGAATTAACTTTTAAGTCAAAGCGTATAATAATTTAAGTTAGTTAAAATTAACTCAATCTTTAAATTAATTTTGACCAATTGATAGTCATGTGACATCAATTAGTTAATCTTTAATTAATTGATCATAATTTAACTCTTAAATTAATTTGACCAATTTAACATTTAAATTGATCAAGCCAAAATGACTACAAATTTGCATCTTCCATAACTCAATCATGAATTTTCTAACTCTAAGAAAATTCTACTTCCTTTAGTAAACCATGTCATTGGCTTTTGTGTATGACCCATTAGGTTCTACCATTCATTGCACATAGGCTCACATCTCTTTCTGACTTTTGGAATATTAAATATTCACTTTAATTTAAACACCTTTAAACTAAGCAACTCAATTCAATTAATATTATTAATTAAAGAGTACCCAATCTCCATGGCAGATGTCCAACCTCAAGCCTATGGAGCCTAACTAATTGACCAAAATTAATGCTCTTGAAGAACTATTCTAGCATTATACGTACCATACAAATACAATCTTTTCATCTCTTATCTCCTAAAAAAAGTCTAGGGCAAGATATTTGTCGACTCCCTAATAGTCTCTATACTATGTTCCTATTCTTAATGCTCGATTCCCTTTGTGACCTTACATTTGAAAATGCCTTTCCAAATTATTATCTCACCTTGCGCAAGGATTTCTTGAACTCAATCATTATAGAACACATAGGAGATGAACTTACTCTTCACAAGACGAAAAGTTGGATTCCATCTTGGATATCACAAACCTCCATGCCAAGTAGCTCAAACTAAATCTCAATTTAAAAGACCTACTAGGTGGTCAAGGAAGAGTTAAATCATGAAGATCGGACATAAGGTTACCATGGATCCTCAGGTCAAAGGACTAATAACATGCACTAGTGTAAGTAGGAGAGCTAGCCACTACGACTATCTATTGGATTTTTCAATAGGTCTTTAGTATCTTTTTCTCTAACAAGCACCCATTAACATGCATCTATATCTCATATAATTGCTCATGGAATAGGGCAATCTCTAACCCTTGGATTTGTGCATAGTTAGTTCAAGTCTATTCGAATCTTAGATACCCTATTTCATAAGACCCAGTGACTTGAAAGATTTAAGATTATGACAGCGTAAGACTTATTCCATGATCACCACCTAGTGCATGAATAAATCCCTTAATCTTGTGTGATCTAGGGGCTTCATCCAAATGTAAGTGAAGTAAATAAAAAGCATAAGATAAAGATGGTCATATATTGAATATCATTTAATCAAGATATCTTACAAGAAAATAGTTTACAAAGTCAATCTAATTAACTTGCAGAGCACTATTCCAGCAATCTTCTACTTTCCCTAAAGCCAATGCCCCTTGGCCTTGATACGTATCTTCTTAAGATGTCCATCAAAGACCATTAGCATTTAGGGTTTTAAACAATAGTTCTATTGTATTCTCTTCTAAGGCAACTCTGTCCACACAGTTGTCATCTCTATGAGTTGATTCATATATCAAATGATAACCTATTTACCGTGTTTAGATCACTAATGAGATCTTGACTCAAATCCTAAATTATCTTCAAAATACATTCGTAGGCTCGTGCACACTAGGTATTACATCTAACTCTTGGATGAAGTTTTTCATCCAAACACCTGTCTTCGTAGTTTCCAAAACCACAAATTATTTTTCCTCAGTGGTTGTCTCAGAAATGGTATCTTAGCAAAAATCTTCCAACTTGCCATGCTACTATTAAGGCTAAATGTAAATCCAAAAGTGGATTTTAGGTCGTCTACATTGAATTGAAAACTTGAATCTAAAAACCCCTTGAGTTTCAATTCTTTATTACCATATACCAAAAATAAGTTATTAGTTCTTCTCAAGTACTAAAGGATTACATCTATGGCTATCCAATAACTCTATCCAGGATTAGATTAGAACCTACTCGTAACATTTAGCGAGTGCACCATATGCAATCTAGTACATTGAACTGCATACATTATACTTCTAATAGCAGAGACATAAGGTATGTGAGACATTCTTTATTTCTTTTCCTCAACCTTGGGGACCATCAACTTTGAGAGACGAATGCCATGTCCCATGGGAAGAAATCCTCTCTAGGATTCTTCCATACTAAACTTCTTTAGTATTTTATCAATGTATAGGGTTTGTAGCCTCTCTGATCTATATTTATAGATACGTATTTCTAATATGTAGGATACTTCTCCCAAATTCTTCATAGAGAATTAAGTAGATAACCATATTTTAGTACACTCTAACATTTCTCTCTCATTATTAATGAGAAGAATGTCATCAACATAAAGCACAATAAACTATATACTACTCCCATTAGCCTCTTGCACACATATGCTTCATGCACTTTTTTGACAAAGCCAAACAATTTAACTTTCTAATAAAAATATAAGTTCCAAGTTTGGGATGCTTGTTTGAGTTTATAAATAGACCTTTGGGGTATGCAAACCTTTTGCTCACTCTCCTTGGATGTAGAACCTTGTGGTTGCTACATATGAATCCTTTCTTTAATGTCTCCATTGAGGAAAGTTGTTTTCACATCCATTTGCCATGCCTCATAGTCATAATATGCAGCTATGGCAAGTAAAATTTGAATGGACCTAGGCATAGTGATCAATAAAAAGTTTCATCAAAATCAATACATGATCTTTGAGTGTAACCTTTTACCACTAGTTGCGTCTTAAAAGTTTACTTCTCTATTTACCCTAAAACTTTCATTTATAGATCCACTTGTAACCAATAGGAACTATTCTCTTTGGTAGATCTACAAAAGACCATACTTTATTTAAATATATGGAGTCTATTTTGGATCTCATGGATTTAAGGTAATGTCCCGAGTCTATGTCTAACATAGCTTCCTTGTAGGTTTTTGGATTGCTTTCTAATTAGGCCCATCTCATGAAGAAATCCAACATTTTAGGTTTTTTCTTAATCTGGCCTAACCTTCTAGATATTGTGTATGAGGCTCTTTGATATTTATTTATTTCTACCGTTTGTGGGATTTCTTGATCATCTTGAACTTTATCAATTGCAACGATAACACCCTTTCTATTCAATAGAAATTTCTTTTCCAAAAAGTGGGCGTTCCTTAAAATAAACACCTTTCGTTCTAAGGGATCATAGAAGTAATAACCTATAGACTTTCTAAGGTATCCCACAAACTTGCACAAGGTAGATCTATTATCCAACTTATCTCCTATTATCCAACTCACGTATGTGTGAGATCCCTAAACCTTGAGATATTAGTAAGAGGGTACTTTACCATGCTATATCTCATATGGTGTCTTTGACAGCGACTTTGAAGGTTCTATGTTTAATAACCTCGATATTGTTTTTAAGGCATATCTCCAAAAAGATATAGAAACATCAAAGAAGCTTATCACATAATGTACCATGTCTAATAAGGTATGTTTCTCCTCTTGACTACTCTATTTGGGATGTGCCGCGTGGAGTCTATTGAGAGATATTTCTACTCATTTTTAGATAATTCAAGAATTTGGTACTTAAGTATTCATCCCCTCAATCCAATCGAAGAGCTTTAATACTAAGTGCCTTTTGCTTTTCTACTTCATTCTTATACACTTTGAATTTTTCAAAAGTCTTGGACTTGTACTTCATAAATTACATATATTTGTACTGATTATAATCAATAGTGAAGGTGATGAAGAAAGAATAGCCTTTTCTCCCACTAACTCTTAGTGGTCCATAAACATCTGTATGGATCAAATCCAAAAGAATTGTGGAACACTCCATTAGGCCCGCAAAAGGAGCTTTAGTTATTTTCTCTTCAAATAAAATTCACAATTAAGAATGTCCTCTATGCTACTAACTTTTAGTGTTTTGAGATCTTCCATCTTATTCATCCTATTTTTGGAGATATGTTCGAGTTTTGGATACCAAAGAATGGCATCTTCTTGGTTATCTAATTTGCTTACTTAGTTGAAAATGCATTAGTAATGGTTAAGAATCCAATATATATAATCCTTTGTTAAGTGTACTATGGGCAATTAAAGAACCCATTCTTCAATACCTTCAATCTCCCATTTGATATAGAAGGATCAAATCCTTCGCTATCAAAAATAGGAATTAAAATATTGTTCTCAACAATATATGGTACGTTATAACAAAGGTCCAATACAAGTATGGAATTCCCTAGGTCTAACTTATTGTATGCCTCCAACTTTGGTCACAACCCTTGCTCTTTAGCCAAGGCGGTGGATCATATCTTCATCACTTAGGATTATTCTTTTTTCTATACTTTTATTACAACTTACAAAGCAAAAACCACATGCATTATCATATATGCATGAGGAAGAATTCATCCTAAATACACCTTAATAAAGTGCATGCCTTTCTTAAGGGTTGCAAGGTAACCCTTGCAAATAGCTTCCAATAGCCTATCTTACCAAAGTAGAAACAAATAATATTGACTATTTCCTTTATATAGTTCTTGACTTCTCCCAATACCTTTAATGGTTGTTTTCTCTCAGAGGAAGAACCTTTCTTCCTTTTACCTCCCTTTCTAACACCTCTTAGGCCCATAGATGTGGAAGAGGAAACAAGTGTTAAAGGTTTTCCCTTATCATGGTATTCTCTTTCTAGATTAATATTTTGATCAATAAAACTCGACAAGGATGTGAGGATCAAATCCCAGTGGAGATCATTATCCATCACTATATCCAAGTAGAAAAAAGCTTCTTCAAGCCTAATTATCTTTAGACCATAGTTGATGACATAAGACGTCTCATCCATCCTAGCTTAAAAGGTCTCTTTTGACAACATAAACTTCTTATACCTCATTTGCTTTACAACTCTTTGTAAACTTTAACCAAGGTACCATTCATGTGTCTTTGAGACTTTTAAAGTTTGTAGATGCCATCATGATACTAAAGGATAGGATGATCTTAAGCCTAATTTGTAAACTTATCATGTATCTGTAGATCTACATTAATCCCAAAGGGATTGGGAATACCCTAATATAGGACACATACCCGCTTTTAGAAATTTAAAACAATTTTTGAGGTTATGTCAATCATGGAAGTTTGGCCCGATTGGTTTATTGGTTTCCAAAATAACATTGAGTGGAATTATTAGCCATTCTTGAGATTTCACAAATCCTCAAAGGCGAAAAAGATAATATAAGCATGTGATTGAATATTGATATTGAAAGCATGTTCATAGTCTTTCAAGCATATTTTTCTCTCACTATTTTATCAAAATCTTCAACCCCAAGAAGAATTTGGGAAATCAAATTTTCTAGTGAGAATCAAGACCCCAATGATGTTGGAATAGTGCCCTGCAAGCCAATGAGATTGGCCTTGTAAACTATTTCATTGTAAGACAGTCTTGATTGAATGATATTCTTTACATTGCCATCTTTGTCATATGCTCTTTATATACTTCACTAGCATTTGGATGAAGCCCCTAGATCACACAAGATTATAGGACTTGGTTATGCATTGGGTGGTGATCATGGAATAAGTCTCACACGATCGTGATCTTAAATCTTCCAAGTCATAAGATCTTATGAGATAAGGAATCCAAGATCTAGATAGACATGCACTAACAATGTATAAATCCAAGGGTTGAAGATTTCTCTCTTCCATAAGCAATTATATAAGGTACAGATGCATGTCCTTAGGATCTTGATTCTCACTAGAAAATTTGATTTCTTGAATTCTTCTTAAAGGTGAAGAATTTGATAAAATAATGGAAGAAAAACATGCTTGAAAAACCATGAACATGTTTTAATATCAAATTCAATCACATGCTCATATTCTCTTTTTTGCCTTCAAGGATTTGTGAAATCTCAAGAATGGTTAAAATTCCACTCAACATTATTTTGGAAACCAATAAACCAACCAGCCAAACTTCCATAATTTACTTAACCTCAAAAATCATTCAAGATTCCTACAAGTGAATATATGTCCTATATCATGGTATTCCTAATCCCTTTAGGATTAATATAGATCTAGAGACACATGAAAAGTTCACAAATTAGGCTTAAGATCATCCTTTCCCTTTGTCTCATGATGGCATCTACAAACTTTAAAAGTTTCAAGGACACATGAATGGTACCTTGGTTAAAATTCATAAGGAGTTGTAAAGCAAATGAGGTATGACAAGTTCATGTTGTCAAAGTATACTTTTCAAGCTAAGATGGATGGAAAGTCATGTGTCATCGACTACAATCTAAATATGATTAAGCTTGGAGAATCTTTTTTCTGCTTAGACATAATGTTGGACAATGATCTATATAAGGATTTGATCCACCCATCCTTACTGAGTTTTATTGATGAAAGTATTAATCTAAAAGGAGAATACCATGATAAAGGAAAACCTTTGACATTTGTTTCCTCCTCCAAGTCTATAGGGCCTAGGGGTTCTAGAAAAGGAGGTAAAAGGAAGAAATATTCTTCCTCGAAGGGAAAATAACTATCAAAGGCATTCATAGGGGTCAGGAAGATTATAGAGGAACTAGTCGATATTATTTGTTTCTAGTTGGGCAAAATAGGCCAATGGAAGCACTATTACAAGGAATACCTTGCAATTCTTAAAAGGGGTATGTATTTAATTGAAGTGCATTTTAGGTTAAATTCTTGCTCATGGATATATGATATCACATGTGGTTCTTTTCTTTATAAGTTATTATAAAAAATAGAAAGAAGAAAAAAACCAAGTGAGGTGGATATGATCCATCACCTTAGCTAAGGAACAAAAGTTATGTCCAAAGCTGAAGGTGTACAATACGTTAGACTTAGAGAACTCCATACTTGTATTGAACATTTTTTATAGCGTACCATATATTATTGAGAACATTATTTCAATTCCTATTTTGGATAGTGAAGGATTTGATCCTTCTATATCAAATGGGAGATTGAAGGTATTAAAGAATGGGCTTTTTAATTGCTCAAGGTACACTTAACAAAGGATTATACATATTAGATTCTTGACCATCACTAATGCATTTTCAATTAAGTAAGCAAATTAGATATCCAAGAAGATGTCAAATTATGACATATAAGACTTTGTCATATCTCCAAAAATAGGATGAACAAGATAGAAGCTCTCAAAGCACTAAATGTTAGTGGCATTGAGGACCTTCCTACTTGTGAATCTTGTTTGAAAGGAAAAAATAACCAAGGCTCCTTTTGTAGGACAAACAGAGCACACCACAAATCCTTTAGATTTGATCTATATAGATGTTTATGGTCTATTAAGAGTTAGTGGGAGAGGAGGCTATTCTTACTTCATCATCTTCATTGATGATTATAGTTGGCTCAGACATGTGTATTCCATGAAGTATAAGTCTCAGATCTTTGAAAAGTTCAAACAGTACAAGATGAAGAGAAAAGTAAAAAAGGACTTGGTATTAAAGCCCTTTGATTAGATCGAGAAGAAAAAAACTTAAGTATCATATTCTTGGATTATCTAAAGAAAAATGGGATTCTCTCTTAATGGACTCCACCTGGTACACCCCAACATAATAGAGTAGCCAAAAGAAGACATCGTACCTTATTGGACATGGTAGGTTCCATAATAAGCTTCTTCGATGTGCCTGTATCCTTTCAAGGATATGCCTTAATGATGGCAGTGAAGTTACTAAGAGTAGTACCTTCAAAGTCGGTGCCAAAAACATCATATGAGATATGACATGGTGAAGCACTCTCTAACCATTATCTAAGGGTTTGCGGATCTTCTACTTATGTGAGATGAACAGTATGAGATAAATTAGATAGTAGATCCACTTTGTGCAAGTTTGTAGGATGCCCAAGAGAGTCTATGGGTTATTACTTTATGATTCCTCATAACAAAAAGTGTTTGCTTCAAGAACATCACCTTTTTGGAAAAGGAATTTCTATCGAATTGAAAGGGCGTTGTTGTTGAACTTGATAAAGTTCAAGACGATCAATAAATTCCACAAGTGGTAGAAATAAATAAATATCAAAGAGCCTAGTACGCAACTTTTGAGAAGGTCGGAATGAATCAAGAAGTAATCTGAAAAGTTTAGATTTTTTCATGAGATAGGTTAATTAGATAGAGATTTGAAGACCTCTGAGGAAGCTATGTCAGACATATATTCGGGGCATTGGCTTGAAGCCATAAGTTACGAAATGGACTCTATGTGCTCAAATAAAGTATGGACTTTGGTAGATCCACCAACAAAAATAGTTCCCATTGGTTGCAAATGGATCTATAAGCGAACTCTTAGGATAGATAGAGAAGTGGTAACTTTTAAAGTGTGACTAGTGGCAAAAGGTTACACTCAAATACCTGGTATCAATTTTGAAGAAACTTTTTCACCTGTCATTATGCTTAAGTCCATTTAGATTTTACTTGCCATAGCCATATGTTATGACTATGAGATACGACAAATGGATGTGAAAATTACTTTCCTAAATGGTGACATTGAAGAAAGATTCATATGGAGCAACCATAAGATTTTACGTCTAAGGAAACTAAGCAAAATATTTGTTGACTCTAGAGATCCATTTATGGACTCAAACAAGCATCTTGAACTTGGAATATACATTTTGATTAGAAAGTTAAATAATTTAGCTTTGTCAAAAATGTGTATGAACTAAGTGTGTGCAAGAGGCTAGTGGGAGTAGTATCTAGTTATTGTGCTTTATGTTGATGACATTCTTCTCATTAAGAATGAGAGAGAAATGTTAGAGTATACTAAAGCACAGTTATCAAACCAATTCTCTATGAAGGACTTGGGAAATGCATCATGCGTATTGGGACTACGTATCTATAGAGATAGATTAGAGAGGATGCTAGGGCTTTCCCAAACCTCGTACATTGACAAAATACTAAAGAGGTTTATTATGAAAGAATCCAATAGAGGATTCTTTCCTATGTTACATGGCATTTGTCTCTTAAATTCTATAGTCCCCAAGACACCTAAGACTGAGGAAGATAAATGAAAAACATCTCACATAACTTATGCTTATGCTATTGGAAGCATAATGTATGCAATTCAATGAACTAGACCGGATGTGGCACACTTGCTAAGCGTTATGAATAGGTTCCAATCTAATCCCAATGAAAGTTACTAGATAGCCATAAAAACAATCCTTAAGTACTTGAGAAGAACTAAAGACTTATTTTAGTATACGGTAATGGAGAATTGAAACTCAAAGGGTTTTTGAATTCAAGTTTTCAATCCAATATAGATAACCTAATATCCACTTTTGGATACATATTTTGCCTTAATGATGGCATAGTGTGTTGGAAGAGTTCTAACTAGACACCATAGCCTAGATAACCACTAAAGTGAAATACTTTGTGGTTTTGGAAACCACAAAGGAAGGTGTATGGATAAAAACTTCATCCAAAGGTTGGGTGTAGTGCCTAGCGTGCATGGGCCTGTAATTATCTTTGGAAGATAATTTAGGAATTGAGCTAAGATCTCATCAGTGATTCAGACACATTAAATGCGTTATCATTTGATATATGATATCAATTGATAGAGGTGATAACTAAGTAGATAGAAGTTGCCTCAGAAGATAATATAGCAGAACTACTGTATTAACCCCTAGAAGCTAAAGGTTTTTTTAGGACATCTTATGAAGATAGGTCTCAAGGTTACTAGGCATTGGCTTTAGGGCAAATGGGAGATTGTTGGAATAGTGCCCCGCAAGCCAATGAGATTGGCTTTGTAAACTATTTCATTGCAAGACAGTCTTTATTGAATGATATTCTTTATATGGCCATCTTCATCATATACTCTTTATTTACTTCACTAGTATTCGGATGAAGCCCTTAGAGCACATAAGACTATGAGATTTGGTCATGCACTGGGTGGTGATAATGGAATAAGTCTCACATGATCGTGATCTTAAATCTTCCAAGTTATATGATCTTATGAGATAAGACATTTAAGATCCGAATAGACTTGCACTAACGATGCATAAATCCAAAGGTTAGAGATTTTTCCATTCCATGAACAACTATATGAGATACAAGTGCATGTTAGTAGGTGCTTGTTAGAGAACAAGGCACTGAAGATCCATTGGAGAATCCACTAGATAGCCATAGTGGCAAGTCGGTAGTAGCTAGTTCTCCTACTTACGCTAGTGCATATTATTAGTCTTCTAATCTGAGGGTCCATGGTAATCTTATGTTCAGTCACATACTTTGACTCTTATTTGTCCACTAAGCAGGTCTTTTGGGGTGACATTAGATATAAGCTACTTGGCATGGAGGTTTGTGAGATCTAAGATGGAATCTAACTCTTTATCTTTGTGAAGGGTAAGTACGTCTCCTATATATTTTATAATGATCGATTCCAAGAAATCCTTACACAAGGGTGGTGTGACAATTTAGAAAAGGAGTTTTCCAAAGGTGAGGTCGCATAATGAAATTAAACATTAAGAATAGAAACATAGTATCGAAGCTATTAAAGAGCAAACAAATATCTTATCCCAAGCCTTTTTTAAGAGATAGAAGATGAAAAGACCGTATTTGTATGGTACATGTAATATTTGAATGGTTCTTCAAGAGCATTCATTTTAGCTAATTAGTTGGGCTACATGGGCTTGTGGTTGGACATCAACCATGAAGATTGGGTACTCTTCAATTACTGAGATTAATTGAATTGAGTTACTTACTTTAAAGGAGTTTAAACTAAAGTGAATATTTTATATTTTAAGTCACAAAGAGTTGTGAGCCCATGTCTAATGAATGGTAGAACCTAATGGCTCACACGCAAAAGCCAATGACATGGTCTATTGAAGAAAGCATAATTTTCTAAAAGTTAGAAAATTCATGATCGATTTTTGGAAGAGGTAAAATTATAATCATTTTAAAGATTAATTAATTGATGTCACATGACTATCAATTGGTCAAAATTAATTTAAAGGTTGAGTTAATTTTAACTAGCTTAAAATATTAAGCGCTTTGACTTAAAAGTTAAGTCAAATGATTATTAATTAAATTAAATTATTTAATTTAATTAAGTTGGGGAGATACTTTTTGAGAGATTTATTAAATGAAGAGTTCATTTAATAAGAATTATAATTTAATTTTAAGATATTTTATTAGATGAAATTGGTGCTTCAATTAAATTTACTAATCATAAAGTTAGTGGCCACCTTAGCAAGGGACCCTTGGCACCACCTCCTTGAAGGAGGTGTGTGACCACTCCTATATGTAGATGTAGTGTGTGACTGGCCATGCGTAGCATGAAGTGAACATTTTTTATGTGATATTCTCCTAACAATATTGTGTAGTAAGAATCTTAGTTGTTAGACTCCCATCACTCTCTCATTCTCCCTCTTCCTTCTAGTACCATATTCTCAGTCTTCCCTATCTCATTCTTTGCAAATATTCCAGCCTTTGAGTAAATAATAGGCCATTAATTTAGTGTGTGAACGTTTGCATTAGAGATAATCTAGTTTGGTTGGTTTTTGCTTTTGACTAGAGTTATTTCTAGCAGCCAATTTTTGCCTCTGGTTGGAGTACCTATGGAGATCTGATTGGCCTGAAATTTAGACTGTAGAATCTTCAAAGGATTGAAGAGTTTCAAGTAAAATTTTAGCATAAACAGAGAATTATATCTAAGGGAAAAATGGTGGTGATCCTGGTATGCTGGTGAAAAGCCCATTTGACGGTAGGGAAGAGTTTGACCTTTGCTCTTCGATTTTTTTTGCTTTAACTAGGTATTTTCCTTTCTTAAATTTGAATCCTATACATGTCTAGATCCTTTTCTTGTTGTGTGGGCTAGTTTATTCAGTTTTTTTTTTTAAAATGATTTGGATCCTAGCGCCACACAAACCTTTAAATGACTTGCCAATGGAACCCCGTGATTGAGTGCCATCTACGAGCAATGGAAGGGTAAGCAACTTTAGCTAATTGCATCTCATGCAACTCTTGATGTATTTTGCATCACTTTTCATATAGACCTATGTGACCCTATGCTATATATATTACTAAGTGTTAAGTCTAACCCACCAATCAATCTTTGATTCAAGATGGCCTCACGACATCCCTAGTGACCGAGTGCCAATGCGTGAGGGTTCTTAAGTCAAATGTGCTTCTCATGCTAAGTATAGCTAATAGCTTTTCTCCTAAGTGTGACCCCCATGATCGAGTGCCATCACACAAAATCTTTAGAATAATCATGGCATATACTATTGGTGGAAGACTTGGATTAATTAAAACGCTTTTAATTTGTATCCATTTAAACTTAATATTTGAAAACACTTAGGCATTCTAAGTTGAGGGTTTTTGCTTGTAAATATCTCATTATTTTAATATTCTAATTTAGATTCTCTATATCCTAATTATGCATCTCATACAATAATAGGCTAGGGAAAGCATAAATAAGTAATAGCTTAGCATGCTCCTGGGGTGGGATGACCATGTGCCTAATCAAGTGATATACTTAGAGCCATAGGTGCATCACTCAATTAATTTTAGGTGGGTTGATTAAACTAAGCTATCACATGAGTGTATCCCATACATTTATGAATCTTCAAGCCTCCTTAGGTCCTCTTTGCTCCTTGTAACTTTTACAAGAGACAGAAAACCTCACTTCTAGTAATTTTTCTCTCATAATTTTTACAAGATAGAATAAGAGGCATGCAAGCCCTATTTAATACAACCCATTTCACAACTTGAAATAAATAAAATCAACATTAAAAGGCTCATGATCATCCCCATTCAATCATCATCCATTCAACATTTAAATGAACAATAAACAAACCAAGAGTTGACATTCAATTCCCCCAATTAAGTGCTAATCATATTAACAAATAATCGGTCATGCAAAAGTAAGCATAACACTTATGCATCATATTTTTGCCACACTGGGAGATCAACTTTAACAAGTTTTAAATGCAACCAAAAAGTCTCCAACATAATTCTGAGGCCTTGCACAATATTTGCGCAAGCAATGTATGTGTTTCAAAACTTGGTCACTAAAGGAACCAAAGAAAAAGCTCAAAACATATCTCAAACCCAACTAGGGGTGGTTAGTCGAGGCTTGCTCACTGCTAGGAAATTGCTCTTGGCCACTACTTTGTTGTGGGCTACCATGAGCTAGTAGCACCCCTATTTTGGGTTTTATGGCTAAGTCAGGCCGTTTTAGGCTCAACCTTTGTGCACCAAGTGCCCAAAGAAGCTTTTAATATTGAAATATCAAGTGCCCAAAGAAGCTTCAAAAATACGTTTAAGCGATAATCATATTCTTCAAAAATTTCAAATTATATCCAATCTTATTGGACCTAAAAATGACCAAAACAATTTAAGGCCATTCACAACATGCTACATCATAATATATTGTTCACCAATTCCAAATCAAAATTTAACATCAACAAAAATTAATCAAAACATGCCCATCATATGATTTAACAATTAAAGCACACAACAATATGATTCAATCCATCAAATAAGGTGTCACAAACAAGATCATCCATATACTCCAACATATCATATGGATTGATTAGATAGTGATATTGATTAGTTCTTCACAAAAACCAATCATGGAAGCCAAGCAAAATCCAAATCTATGCATGAATATGGCTCTAATGCCACTTAAAGGTTTGTGTCGCACTAGGATCCAAATATTTTCAAAACAAATTGAATAAACTTGCCCACACAATTACTGGCTCAGCAATGCTAAGTACTAGAGTTGAAACACCTTTCTTTACAGCTTTTGAAGCCACAATGTATTCAACCTCAACCTCTATGATAGAGTCAGTTGTGGTGTGTTTGGAACTCTTCTAACTCATCATACTGCCGTTGAGGTAAAATATAAACCCAAAAGTGAATTTTAGGTCATCTACATTCAATTCAAAACTTGAATTCAAAAACCCCTCGACTTCCAATCCTCCATTATCGTATAATAAAAACAAGTCCTTAGTCCTTCTCAAGTACTTAAGAATTGCTTTCACAACTATCCAGTGACTCCAGTGAAGGTTTGTGTGGCACTAGGATCAAAATATTTTCAAAAAAAACTTAATAAACTTGCCCACACAACACCAAAAGGATCTAAACATATATAGGATTCAGATTTAGAATAGAAAAATACTTGAGTGAAAGTAGAAAATTTGAAGAGCAAGAAAACTCTGTTCGACTATCAAATAGGGTCTTCATTGGCGCAGTAGAATCACTACCAATTTCCCCCTAGATGGACTTCTCTGTTTTAGCTAAATTTTTACTGCAACTCCTCAACCCTTTGAATATTCTTCAGTACAAATTTTAGGGTGATCATAAGACCATAGGTACTCCTAGAAGAAGCAAAACTAGCTGCCAAAAACTGCTCTACTCAAGAGCAAAAGCAACTAAAATGGATTGCCTCTAATACAAACATCCACACACCAACTCTATGGTCTACTCTCTATAGAATGGCTAGAATATCTATAGAGAATGAGGGAAGAAAGGCTAGATATATAGAGGTCAAAAGAGAAGGGAAAATGAGAGAGTGATGGGAGGCTAACAACTTAGATTCTTACTGCATAATATTGTTGAGA
Organism: Jacaranda copaia; assembly: GCA_014898725.1. Taxonomy (NCBI): domain Eukaryota; kingdom Viridiplantae; phylum Streptophyta; class Magnoliopsida; order Lamiales; family Bignoniaceae; genus Jacaranda; species Jacaranda copaia. The sequence continues at coordinate 269,915 of JACGDI010001558.1, read as the reverse complement.
GAAAATCACACAAAATCTGCATACCTCACATCCATATCGCTAGCCACTCTTCCATACCTATATATAGAAGTGGTCACATACCTCCCACAAGGAGGTGATGCCAAGTGTCCCTTGCTTAGGTAGCCACTAACATGTGTTTAGCGAATTTAATTAAAACATAAATTTCATCTAATGAAAGGTCTTGCAATTAAACTCTAATTCTTATTAAATGAACTTTTCATTTGATAATTCTCCCAAAAATTATCTCTCTAACCTAATTAAATTAAATACTTTAATTTAATTAATAATCGTTTGACTTAACTTTTAAGTCACAGTGCTTAACAATTTAAGCTTGTCAAAATTAACTCAACCTTTAGATTAATTTTAACCAATTGATAGTCATGTGGCATCAATTAATTAATTTTTAATTAATTGATTTTAATTTAATTTTTAAATTAATTTGATCAATTTAACATTTAAATTGATCAAACCAAAATGACTACAATTTTGCCTCATCCAAAAACTAGTTATGAATTTTCTAACTCTTAGAAAGTTTTCCTTTCTTCAGTAAACCATTGTCATTGGCATTAGTGTATGACCCATTAGGTTCTACCATTCATTGGACATTGGCTCACAACTCCTTGTGACTTTTGGAATATGAAATATTCACTTTAATTTAAACACCTTTAAACTAAGCAACTCATTTCAATTAATCTCATTTACTAAAGAGTACCTAAACTCCATGGTCGATGTCCAACCTCAAGCCCATAGAGCCCAACTAATTAGCCAAAATGAATGCTCTTGAAGAACTATTCTAGCATTACGCGTACCATGCAAATACGATCATTTTGTCTTCTATCTCCCAAAAGATGCAAAGAGCCAAATATTTTTCAACTCTCTAATAGCTTTGATACTTATGACCTCACCTTTAAAAATGTCTTTACAAATTGTCATATCACCTTGCACAAAGAGTTTTTGGAATTGATTATTATAAAATACATAGGAGATGCATTCGTCTTCCACAAAGATAAGGAGCCAAATTCTGTCTTGGATCTCACAAACCTCTATGCCAAGTAGCTCATACCTAATCTCAATCTAAAAGATCCACTAGGTGGTTAAGAAAGAGTTAAAGTATGAGGATTGAACACAAGATTACCATGGATCCTCATATTAGAGGACTAATAATATGCATTAGTGTAAACAGAAAAGCTAACCACTACCGACTTACTACTATGGCTATCTAGTAGATTCTTCGGTGGGTCTTTAGTACCTTATTCTTTAACAAATACCTACTAACATATATCTGTATCTCATATAGTTGCTCATGGAATGGAGTAATCTCCAACCCTTGGATTTATACATCGTTAATGTAAGTCTATTCGTATCCTAGATACCTTGTCTCATAAGACCCTATGACTTGGAAGATTTAAGATCATGACCATGTAAGACTTGTTCCATGATCACCACCTAATACGTGACAAAGTCCCATAGTCTTATGTGATCTAAGGGTTTTATCCAAATGCAAGTGAAGTAAATAAAGAGCATAAGATGAAGATGGCCATATAATGAATATCATCCAATCAAGATTATCTTATAAGAAAATAGTTTACAAGGCCAATCTAATTGGCTTGTGGGGTACTATTTCAATATCTTATTGGGATTAGATTAGAACATACTTATAACACTTAGCGAGTGTACCACATTTAGTCTTGTACATTAAACTATACATATTATGCTCCCAATAGCAGACGTATAAGGTATGTGGGACATTCTCTCTCTCTCTCTTTCTCTATCTTGAGACCCATAGACTTAGAGAAATGTATGCCATGTCCTATGGGAAGATATCCCCTCATGGATTCTTCCAAACTAACCTCTTTAGTATTTGGTCAATGTACGGGGTTTGGAAAATCCCCAACATCCTCTTTGATCTATCTCTATAGATATATATTCCTAATACATAGGATGTTTTTCCCCAATCCTTCATAGAGAATTAAGTAGATAACCATGTGTTAGTACACTGTAACATTCTAACGTCATTGTTCAATAAAAAGGATGTCATTAACATAAAGTACAATAAATTATGCACTACTTCCACTGGCCATTATATACACACATGGTTCATACACATTTTTGACAAAGCCAAACATTTTGACAGTTTTGTCAAAATGTATGTTCTGACTTAGGGACGCTTGTTTGAGTTTATAAATAGATCTCTAGAGTTTGCAACTTTTTGCTCACTTTCTTTAGATATAAAACCTTGTGGTTGTTCTATATAGATTTCTTATTCTATGCCACCATTGAGGAAAGTAGTTCTCACATCTATTTACCTTATCTCATAGTCATAATACATAACTATGGTATATAGAATCTGAATGGACTTAGGCATAGCAACCAATGAAAAGGTTTCCTTGAAATCGATATCAGGTCTTTGAGTGTAACCTTTTGCCACAAGTTGTACCTTAAAAGTCATCATTTCTCCATCAACTCCTCACTTTTGCTTATAGATCCACTTACAATCAACAAAAACTATTCCTTTTGGTAGATCTACTAAAGTCCATACTTTGTTGGAACACATAGAGTCCATTTCAGATCTCATGGCTTTTAGCTAACATTTTGAGTCTGTGTCAAACATAACTTCCTTATAGGTTTTCAGACCATAATCTAATTGGCCTATCTCATAAAGAAATATGAACCTTTTAGGTTATTTCTTGATTTGATCCAACCTTTTTAGAGGTTTTATGGTAGGATCTTGTAGCTCGCTTGTTTCAACCACTTGTAGGATTGATGATCATCATAAACATCAACAAGTTCAACAACAATGCCATTTCTATCAAATAGAAATTGCATTTCCAAAACGTAGGTATTATTTAAAACAAACACCTTTGGTTATGAGGGATCATAAAAGCAATAACCCATAAACTCTTTTGGGTATCCCACAAACTTATATAATGTAGATCTATTGGAATAGTATCTTGCAAGCTAATGAGATTGGCCTTGTAAACTATTTCACTCATGATACAATCTTGATTGAATGATATTCCTTATATGGCTATCTTCATCTTATGCTTTATTTTACTTCATTAGCATCTAGATGAAGCCCTTAGATCACCTATGACTATGGGACTTAGTTTGTTGACCATGGAATAAGCCTCACATGGTCATGATCTTAAATCCTCTAAGTCATAGGATCTTATGAGATAGGGCATCTAAAATTCAAATAGACATGCACAAATGATAAATCTAAAGGTTAGAGATTGCTCCATTCCATGAGAAAATATATGAGATATGAGTGTATGTAAATGGGTGCTTGTTAGAGAATAAAGCACTGAAGACCCACCGACAAATCCACTAGATAGCTATAGTAGCAAATCGATAGTGGCTAGTTCTCCTACTTATGCTAGTATATATTATTAATCCTCTGATTTGAGGATCCATAATAATCTTGTGTCTGATACTCATGCTTTGACTCTTTCTTGACCACTTAGTAGGTCTTTTGGGTTGAGATTAGGCATAAGGTACTTGGCATATATGTTTGTGAAATTCAAGATGGAATCCAACTCCTCGTCTCTATGAAGGACTAGTATATCTCCTACGTGTTCTATAATAATTGATTTCAAAAAATCTTTATGCAAGGTGATGTGATAATTTGGGGAGGTGTTTCCAAAGATGAGATCACAAAAAGAATCAAACATTATAAATAGAAACATAGTATCAAGGCTATTAGAGAGCCGACAAATATCTTGACCTAGGCCTCTTCCAAAAGATAGGACATAGAAGGACCTATTTGCTTGGTACGTATAATGCTAGAATAATTCTTTAAGAGCATTCATTTTGGCCAATTAGTTGGGCTCCATGGGTTTAAGGTTAAACATCAACCATGGAGATTGGATACTCTTCAATTAATGAGATTAATTAAATTGAGTTGCTTAGTTTAAAGAAGTTTAAACTAAAGTGAATATTTAGCATTCCAAAAGTCACAAGAAATTGTGATCCCATGTCCAATGAAAGGTAGAACCTAATAGGTCACACACAAAAGTCAATGACATAGTCTATTGAAGGAAGCAGAATTTTCTAAGAGTTAGAAAATTCATTACTGATTTTTAGAGAAGAGAAAAGTGTAGTCATTTTGGCTTGATTAATTTAATTGTTAAATTGGTCAACTTAATCTAAGAGTTGAATTAATATCAATTAATTAAAGGTTAATTAATTAATATCACATGACTATTAATTGATCGAAATTAATTTAAGGGTTGAGTTAATTTTGACTAGCTTAAATTATTAAGCGCTTTAATGTAAGAGTTAAGTCAAACATGATTATTAATTAAATTAAAGTGTTTAATTTAATTAAGTTGGAGAGATAATGTTTTGGGAGAATTATTAAATGAAGAGTTTAGTTAATAAGAATTAGAATTTAATTGCAAGACATTTCATTAGATGAAATTTATGATTCAATTAAATTTACTAATCGTAAAGTTAGTGGCCAGCTAAGCAAGGGACATTTGGCATTACCTCCTTTTGGGAGATGTTTGATCACTCCTATATATGGATATGGTAGAGTGGTTGGCCACATGTATGTGAGGTGTGCACGTTTTTGTGTAATTTTTTTCCAACAATATTGTGTAGTGGGAATCTAAGTTGTTAGCCTTCCATCACTCTCTCCTTCTCCCTCATCCTTCTACCTCAATATTCCCAGTCTTTCTAGCCTTATTCTCTATATATGTTTTAGCCTTTATATAGAGAATAGGCCACAAATTTGGTGTGTGGGCATTTACATTAGAAGCAATCTATTTTGGTTGTTTTTGCTCTTGATTAGAGCTATTTTTTGTAGCTAGTTTTTGCTTCTTCTGGGAGTACCTCTAGGCTTTTTATCAACCTAAAATTTGGACTAAGTAATATTCAAAGGGTTGATGAGTTCTAGTAAAAATTTAGCCAAAATGGTGGAGTCCATGTTGGGGAAAATTGGTGGTGATTTTGTTGCGTCGATGAAGAGCCTGTTTGACGATTGAAGAGAGTTTTCTTACTCTTTGAATTTTCTACTTTCATCCAAGTATTTTCCATTTCTAAATCTGAATTCTATTCATGTATAGATCATTGTGGTGTTCTGTGGGCTAGTTTATTCAAATTGTTTTTTTAAATATTTGGATCATATTTCCACACAAACCTTCAAATGGTATCAGAGCCAAATTCATGCATGGATTTGGATTTTTCTTGTGTTGGGTGATTGGTTCATGTGAATAAATGATAAAAATCACCATGTAATTGATCCATATGATAGGTTTGAGTATACGAATGATCTTTCTTGTGGCTCCTTGATTGATGGATTATATCATGCTATTGTGTCCTTTAATTGTTAAATCATATGATCGGCATGTTTTGATTCATTTGTCTGATTTTTTGGCATTAGTAGATGTTATATTCTAATAGAGCATGTTGTGAATGGCCTTAAAGTTTCTTTGGTCATTTTTGGGTCTAATAAGATTGGATATGATCGGAGGTTTTTAAAGAATATGATTCTTGCTTAAACTTATTTTTCAAGCATCTTTAGGCCCTTGATATTTTAGTATTTAAAGGTGTTTTAATCTAAAATTTTCACTTATGTTGTGTGTTTTGATGTTTAGAAGTTGTTCTAAAATTATTGGTGCACAAAAGTTGAGCAAAAAATAGATTGACTCGACCATGAACCCCGAAACAAAGGAGCTACCGACCTATGGCAGCCTATAGTAGGATTGTAACCAAGAGCTACTACCCAACAGTAGGCAAGCCATAGCCAGCAGCCCCTAGTTGGGTTTGGGATGGGTTTTGAGTTTTTTCTTTGATTCCTTTAGTAACTAAATTTATTTTGAAACACATACATTGGTTGCACAAATATTGTGCAAGGCCTCAAAATTGTGTTGGACACTTTTTGGTTGCTTTTAAAACTTGTTAAAGTTGATCTCCAATCATGGCAAAAATATGATGCATAAGTGTTATACTTGTTTTTGCATGACCAATTATTTATTAATATGATTAGCACTTAATTGTGGGAATTAAATGTCAATTCCTAGTTTTTTTATTATTTATTTAAATATTGAATGGATGATGAATGAATGGGGATGATCATGAAACTTTTAATATTGATTTTATTTATTTTGATTGTTGAAATGGGTTGTCTTAAATAGGGCTTACCTGCCTCATGTTCTATCTTGTAAAAATTATGAGAGTAAAATCACCAGGAGTAAGGTTTTATTTCTCTTGTAAAGGTTGCAAGGAGCAAGAAGGATCCAAGAAGGCTTGAAGACCTATGAATGTACGGGATACACTTATATAATAGCTTAATTTAATCAACCCACTTAAAATCAACCGAGTGATGCACTTGTGGGTCTAATTGCATCGCTTGGTTAGGCTTATGATCATCCCACCCTAGAAGTATGCTAGTCTATTTACTTTTTTATGCTTTCTATATCCTATTGATGTAGTCATATATAATTAGGATATATAGAACCAAAATAAAAAGATAAAAATGATGAGATCCTTGTAAGCAAAAGCCCTACACTTAGAATTTCTAAGTGTTTTCAAATATTAAGTCTAAATGAATACAAATTAAAAAAGTTTTAATTAATCCAAGCCTTCCACCATTAGTATATGCCATGACAATGCTACTAATTTTCTATGATGGCACTCGATCATGGGGGTCATACTTAGGAGGAAAGCTATAAGTATGCACTTAGCATGAGATGCACCATTGACTCAAGAAGCCTTACGCATTGGCACTCGATCACGGGGAATGTCATGAGACTATCTTGAATCGAAGATTAATTGGTGGGTTAGATATAACGCTTAGTAATATAGATGGCACATAGTCACGTGGGTCTATATGAAAAGTGAGGCAAAATACATCAAAATTTGTATGAGATACAAGTAGCAAAGGTTTCTTAACCTTTGATTGCTCGTGGATGGCATTCGGTCACAAGGGTCTATCGACAAGTCATTGGGGTCTTGATTCTCACTAGAAGATTTGATTTCTTGAATTTTTCTTAGGGGTGAAGTACTTGGTAAAATTGTGGGAGATAAACAAGCTTGAAAGACCATGAATATGTTTTAATATCAAATTCAATCACATGCTTATATTCTCTTTTTTGCCTTTGAGAATTTTTTAAATCTCAAGAATGGTTAAAATTCCATTCACTGTTATTTTGGAAACTAATAAACCAACCGGGCCAAACTTTCATGATTAACTTAACCTCAAAAATTATTCTAGATTTCTAGAAGCGAATACAAGTCTTATATCATGGTACTCCTGATCCCTTTAAGATTAATGTAGATTTGGAGACATATGAAAAGTTCATGAATTAGGCTTAAGATCATCCTTTCCGCTAGTCTCATGATGGCATCTACAAACTTTAAAAATCTCAAAGACACATGAATGGTACCTTGGTTAAGGTTTATAAGAGTTGTAAAGCAAATGAGGTATGAGAAGTTCATGTTGAGATTTTTCAAGCTAGGATAAATGTAAGGTCATATATTATTAACAACAGTCTAAAGATGATTAGGCTTGGAGAAGCTTTTCAACTTGGACATAGTGATGGACAATGATCTCCATGAGGATTTGATCCACACATCCTCGCCAAGTTTTATTGATCAACGTGTTGATCTAAATGGAGACTACCATGACAAAGTTCTTCCTCGAAGCGAAAACAACTATCAAAGGCATTTGGAGGAGTCAAGAAAATCATAAAGGAAATAATCAATATTATTTCTTTCTACTTTGGCAAGATAGGCCATTGGAAGCTATTTGCAAGGGTTACCTTCCAACCGTTAAGAAGGGCATGTATTTTATTGAAGTGCATTTAGGATGAATTCTTCCTCATGGATATATGATATTGCATCTGGCTCTTTTCTTAGTAAGTTGTTGTAAAGAATAGAAAGAAGAATAATACTAAGTGCTGTGGATATGATCTACCATCTTGGCTAAGGAGCAAGAGTTATGACCAAAGCCGAATGCATACAATTAGTTAGGCTTAGGGAATTCCATACTTGCATTGAACCTTTGTTATAAGGTACCATATATTGTTGAAAATATTATTTCAATTTCTATTTTGGACAGTGAAGGATTTGATCCTTCTATATCAAATGGGAGATTAAAGTTATTAGAGAATAGGTTATTTAATTGCTTATGGTACATTTAACAAAGGATTATACATATTGAATTCTTAACCATCACTAATGCACTTTCAACTAAGTAAGAAATTAGATATCAAAGATAATGCCATAATGCATCCATTTGGATTATGCTTGCCATATCCATATGTTATGACTATGAGATAAAGTAAATGGATGTGAAAATCACTTTCCTTAATGGAAACATTGGAGAAAAAATTTACATGGAGCAACCACAAGGTTTTACATCTAAAGAGAGTGAGAAAAAAGTTTGCAAACTCAAAAGGTCCATTTATGAACTTAAACAAGCGTCCTAGAGTTGAAACATACGTTTTGATAAGATAATCAAATCATTTAGCTTTATAAAAAATGTGTATGAACTTTATGTGTATAAGAAGGCTAGTAGGAATAGTATAGAGTTTGTTATACTTTATGTCGATGAAATTCTTCTTATTAAGAATGAAAGCAAAATTTTAAAATGTACTAAACCATAGTTATCTTCACAATTCTCCATAAAGGTTTTGGAAGAAGTATCTTACATATTAGGAATATGGATCTATAGAGATAAATCAAAGAGGATGTTGAGGATTTAACAAGATGCCAAAACGTTTTAGTATGGAGGAATCTAAGAAGGGATGTATTCCTATAGGACATGTTCTTTGTTTCTCCAAGTTCAAAATTCCTAAGATTGATGATGAGAGAAAAAATATGTCCTATATACCTTATACGTCTACTATAAGGAGCATAATATATGTTGTTTAATTTTACAAGGTTAGACATAGCACACGCTCTAAGTGTCATGAGCTGCTTTCAATTCGACCTCAGTAAAAGTTATTGGATAGCCGTAAAAGTAATCTTGAAGTACTTGAGACGAACTAAGGATTTGCTTTTAGTATACGGCAATAGAGAATTGAAACTTGAAGGGTTTTTTAGATTTTAGTTTCTAATCTTATTTAGATGACCTAAAATCTACTTTTAGATTTATATTTTACCTCAATGGCGATACGGTGAGCTGGAAGAGTTCCAAATAAGACACCACGATCAATTCAACTTCCAAGACAGGACATATTATGGCTTCAGAAGCTATAAAAAAGGGTGTTTGGATGAAAAACATTATTTGAGAGTTAGATGTAGTGCCTACCATTACTGAGCCTATAGTTATCTTCTATGACAACAACAGAGCTGTTGCACAAGTGAAAGAGCCAAGATCTCATTAGTGATCTAATCACATTTTGAGGTGCTATCATTTAATCCAGGAGATCATTGATAGAGGTGACATCCTAGTGGAGAGGGTAGCTTCAAAAGAGAATATAGTAGATCCACTAACTAAACCCTTAATGCAAATGGTCTTTAAAGGACATCTTGAGAAGATAGGTTTTAAGATTATAGGGAATTGACTTTAGGGCAAGTAGGAGATTACTGAAATAGTACACGTAACCAATTAGATTGGCACATAAATTATTTCACTTGTTATATAATCTTGATTGAATGATATTCTTATAAAAAGCCCATCTTCATCTTATGCTTATTTTACTTCACTGGTATTTGGTTGAAGCCCCTAGATCTTCCAAGACCACTGGACTTGGTCACACTGAGTGGTGATCATGAAATAATTCTTACACAGTCGTGATCTTAAAATATTTCAAGTTATAGAATCTAAAGAGATGGGGCATCTAATATTCGAATAAACTTACCCTAACAATGCATAAATCCATTGAGGTGAATATTGCTCAATTTCATGAGCAATCCATGTTAGACATGGATGCTTGTTAGAGAACAAGTTCACTAAAAACCTGCCTGGAGAATCCACTAGATAGCCAGAGTGGTAAGTTGTTCAACTTAAGCTAGTATTTCTTATACTTGAGGATTCTTGCCAACATTATGTTTAGATCCTCATATCTTGACTCTTCTTTGACCATGTAGCAGGTCATTCACATTGAGATTGGGTATAAGCTACTTAGACATGGAGGTTTGTGAGATCTAAAAAAAGATTCGTCTCTTCATCGTTGTGAAGGGTGAGTGCATCTCCTATGTATTCTATAATGATCAATTCCAAGAAATCCTTATACAAGGTAGTATGACAATTTGAAAAAGGAGTTTTCTAAAGATGATGTCATAAAGATGAATTGAACATTGAGATTAGAAATATAATTACTTAGGCTATTGGATAATAGACAAATATCTTGTCCTGAACCTCTTTCGGGAGATAAGAGATAAAAGGACCGCACTTGAATGGCAAGTGTAGAGCTAGAATGGTTCATCAAGAGCATATTCATTTCATCTAATTAGGTGGGCTCCACATGCTTGTTGCTATACATCGACCATAGAGATAGGGTATTTTTCAATTAATGGAGATTAATTGAAAGAGTTATTAGTTTAAAGGAGTTTAAACTAATGCGAATATTTCAATATTCAAAGTATCACAATTAATTGTGAGCCCATGTCTAATGAATGGGTAAACCTAATGGGTCATACACAAAAGCCTAAAGGACATTCTACTTGATGGGAGGAATTTTCTAAGAGTTAGAAAGTTCACCTTGGTATTTTTGGAGGAGAAATCGGTTGACTAGTTTTTTGTTATTTTAGCTCGATTAATTTAATTTTTAAATTAATCAAAATAATTTAAGGAGTTAAATTAGACCAATTAAATTAAGGTATTAATTTAATTAGCGCCATATGATAGTTAATTAGTCAAGTTAACTTAAAGAGTTAAGTTGACACCATTTAACTTAAAGAGTTAAGTTAATTGAGTTAAGAAGTTAAGTCAAACCAAGTAATTAAATTAAGGAGTTAAGTCAATTAAAAGCAAGAATTTAATTTTGGAGGGAAATTCAAATGAAAGAGTTCATTTGAAATTAATTTAGAATTAATTTGTAATACATTTTATAAGATGAAATGCATATAGAAATTAAATCTAAATGCATGTGATAGTCACATGCAAACAAGTTGGCAAATTGTCAAGTTGGTTACCAAGTTGGCAAATTGGCAAGTTGGTTACCAAGTTGGCAACTATCTCATGGGAGGTGTGATGCCAAGTAGCATCACACCATCCTCTCTATAAATAGAGGTGGCCAACCAATAGGAGAAAAAAATAATCTAAACTAGATTCCTATTTTCCTTTCAAAAAGTGTGATTGACTCATGTGTTGAAGTTTCATACTCTTCATACCAAGTCACTTTCCTCTTCTTTTAAAATTGCCCCCTCCTTCTTCCTCCTCCTCTTATTTTCTAGTAGATTTGAGATGGATTAAAGCTTTCCTCCCAAATATACATTGAAAATAGTTTGACCCAATTCAACATTTGTTCATAATTACATTATCTTTTAAATTAAAAACTTCCACATTCAATCATTTCATCATGTTCTAAGTTATGAATTTCTATGGAAAAATTTTATACATTCATTCAATTAAAAATATGAGATTAAACCCTATGTGCACTGATACCATAGTTGGACAATCATGATTTAATCATAATCATAATTAATAATATAAATCATGATATCAAATGTGGGTGGTCAAGTGTTAACTTTTTGGATTAATAGAAGATTCTAGAATACAACCTTGGATCGAAGCTTGTCTACAAACCTTGAACGCGCATAAATTCCACATCCTCCACACTTGAACGACTTCCTTTTAATTTCTTTTTCTCTTCTCGTATGGTTGCTATCAAAGTTTCCACAAGTTTATACACCTTAAACCATTAGTACTATTTGGTGATACCCCAAGAAAGACTAAGGGAGAAGATTATGAATTTGAGAGAGTTTTTTAAGAGTGAATATTTAAGTTGTGTGCTTTAAAATCCTAAAACGATGGCTTATATATAAGCGAGTCTTCAAAGAGTTCAATCTGACTAGGAGTATCAAAGGAGATCTAGATAACGTCTATCCTCACCAAAGAGAGAGTTATCCTCGTAGATATAAATGACTATTATCTATCCACATACCTTCACAAGCGAGAGTTTTAATCTAACAGGCACTATAACTACGATTTTTTCTAGGTGTAGATAAAGTTTTATTTAAATATGGATCTCTATTAGGTCAAGAGTCCAAAATTGACCTAATTTGTGATAGATAGAATTAATAATTTTATCAAATATGTTTTTAAAACATTTTTCTCAGTTGATGAAATAAGATTGGAAAGAAAATGTAAATAACAATCGCATTGCATTTTTTCATGTATTTTTATGAGTAAGAAAATAGTGAATAAATATGATTGGAACCTTCGAAGGTGTCCATAAATTTGCCTAATGCAATTAGCATGTTGAAATCAAGTTTTACTTGTTTGAAAATCACGAGTTTTAAATTTTTAAGAATAGTGATAGTATAATAATACTAAAATCAATCGCTTCCAAATGTGGCGGGGTTTAGTAATTAGCATTCGGTTTAATAGCAACTTGATGACAACATATATGCATATTTTATATGTAAATTCAATACCCTTGTTCTATTAAATTTATTTTTTATGAATACTAAAAAATTATTTCTAATGTGTATGTATCTATAGCCTGAGCTAAAGTATTCATGAAGACTGCAAGGATGGAAATCTGTTTAGGCCGAGCTAACCCCCAATAGACAAGTTGGGCCACACTCGAAAGAAAGCAGTTGAGATGAGATCATGAAATAGTCGAGCCACACCTGGAAGAAAGTAGTTGAGATGAGATCATGAAATAGCTGAACCGCACTCGAAAGTAACTGATATAAGATCAAGAAATAGCTGAGCCGCACTTAGAAGATAGCTGAGTTGCTCTCAGATTTGCCACAATTTCAGTAGTTTAATGCACAACCAAAAGAGGAGGAACATGGACTACACGTGGCTTCATGTTATTAATTCTAGCGTAAATGAGTAATCAGTAGTTTAGTGGACGGTCATAATCCCAATTAATGGGATTCTTAGTCATATAAAAGACTTTGTACAAGATTGTAAGAGACAACTTTTTTTTATCAAAGAAATATAATATTACTTTTTGCTTTTCAATTAGTGCTCTAAAATATTATTCCTTTTAGCATTGATTTGGTGCTATTTGTGGGAGTCAGATTAGGAGTCAAGACATGAGAATGAGCAATTCAAAAGATAATAGAGAGATAGATATGAGGATGATGCCGTAGACTAAGCAGATGCACATAGTTACTTTAGCCTCGCCCTTAGTTACTACAGTGCCGGTGGTAATTACTGAAGAAAGGGTTGGTGGGGCAAATGAGTACAGAACAATTAGCTAACTTTTCATGGTCAACATTTGGTGTTATTGCCTCTAGCCAGTCTACTGGAGCCATACACACACCCCCTTAGCCAATGCTGCTAGGCCCCATAATCTTTCCTTATCTATTGAGAATGGCACCCAATATTCCACCCCCTCATATCTCGATACCTCTTTCGGGATTGGTCAACTCCATACCTCTAGCAAGGGCAAAAGTCCCTTTGGTAGCATGTATACCTGTAGGCAAAACCCTCGCGTAGAGTCCTAGGGCTACCTTGGTTTCAGGAGCAATTGCGTAAGGTATGGTAATAGTAGGGCCACCCACTGCCAATAATCAAGGGTTGATTTTGAGAGGTCAGGAGGTAATGATGGCACCAGTAGGAGGAACAATAGATAAACCAAGAAAAAGAGATGCATGTAATATACCCAAGAAAGCAAACATGGGGATCCCCATCAATTTGGCAAATGTAGAAGCGATGGTAAAAAGTTAGGTTTTGGTAGGACATGGTTTGGATAGAATTCATAGCCCCAGTCAAACTGGTAGTAGAGATGGAAGAGAAGATAAGGGAATTAGGAGAGATGAGGAAGAAAATGGAAGAGAATGCAAAAGAAGAGATCAAAGTCTTACCATTTGTTGAGGCCATATTGAGTGATCCATTTCCAAAAAATACAAGTTTTTTAGCATGCCCAGGTACATAGGCACCGTTGCCTGCTGACCATCTGTGTGAGTTTGAGAACTTGTCCTTGCTATATCAATTCTCAAATGGAGTAAAGTATAGGACTTTTCTCACCACCCTATGAGGGGCTGCTCAGAGGTGATTTGGACAATTACCACCCCTATCCATTCATACGTTTGATGAATTTGCTTGAAGATTCCTACATCAATCTCTAGTAACAAGCAATACTAGAGGAGTGATAGAGCTTACTATCTTTTTGGCAAGAGGAGGCTAAAAGCTTAAGAAGTTTTGTAAAGTGGTTCACTACGGCTACTTTGGAGGTTCTGTCAACCACTCCAGAATTGTTGAGTGGTACCTTTTCTTAAGGACCACAACCTGGCCTTTCTTCTAATCTCTAAGCAAGAAACCAGTAGAAGCTATGATGAACTCCTGAGGCAAGCCAAAAAGTATATTCATGAAGAGGAAGATTGTGAGGCGAAGGAGAGGGAATTGAAGGAGAAAAGAAAGAATAGGAGGAAAGATACTATCAATAAAAAATCTAGACATGAAGAGAGACTTAGAGCCATGCTTGTGCGACAAGCAAAAGCTCCACCGATGATGGGGCCTAAGTTTAATTACTATACCCCTCTGTAGCTGCCTAGGGAACAAGTTATGCAGGCTATCAAACACCTTAACCTGCTTTGATGGCCACACTTTTATAAAGACCCATCGAGGCGTCCTAGGTCTAATAGGTTTTGTCACTTTCCCAATATGTATGGGCACATGACAGAAGAATATGATCATCTATAGAATAAGTTAGAGCAGTTGGTGCGAGATAGGCAGTTGGAAGAATTCGTGCTTGGGTTTGGAGTTAGAGGTAGAGATAGATGCCCCGCACAAATTTAGGAGAGGCAGCCAAAAGTGCGATAACCTAATAGGGAGAATGATGCTAAAAAGGGGACAATCAATGGGGTGATCCATATCATTTCAGAAGGCCCAGCTAAAGGAGACACTCATCGAGCTAGAAGAGTTAGGGCCTAGGTTGCAGCACACAAAAATATGGAGGTGGCATCCATCTCTGGTATTAATGATATCCCAGTTATCCAGTTTAGACCAGATGACCTAGGAACCCTGCATCTACCCCATCAAGATGCTTTGTTTATTACAACAATGATAGCCAACTTTGAAGTGGCTTGTATTTTCATTAACAGGGTAGCTCAACAAATATCCTTTTCTATGATGTTTTTCTAATAGATGGATCTAGAAAATACCATGTTGGAGCTAGTAGAAATATTATTTTTTGGATTTTTGGTAGAGGTGGTTCGGCTTATGGAATAGATTTCTTTGCTAGTCTCTTTGGGAACAAGAGTATATTGGAAAACTTGTATGGTAAATTTCTTGGTAGTTGATGCACTTTCTGCATATAACATGATTTTTGGCATGCCCATGTTGCACCTCTTCCAAGCGGTAGCTTCCCCATACCATATGAAGCTAAAGTATATAGTAGGGCGAATGGTAGGGAAAGTGATGGGAGACTAATACACTTTTAGAAAGTGCTATGTTGATGCAGTGAGAAAAGGATGCCCTAAGGATGATAAAGCCAGCCATAAGCAAAGGTAGAATAGTACCAGCATACCTCTGATCACAGAAAGGCAATAGAAAATGGAACCCAAAGGAGAGCTCTTGTCAATAGAGTTAGTTCCTAGAGATCCTAGTAAGATCACATGGATAGGCTCCCACCTAGAGACAAACTTAAAAGTTAAGGATCTCATAGGGATAGATCTAAGCATGATCAAGCACAAACTTAATGTTGACCCAACTATTAGATCGATCAAGCAAAAGAAGAGGCATTTCAGTTTTGAGAAAGATCTCATAATTTAGCAAGAGGTGGAAATACCTTTAGATAAGGGGTATATCATGGAAATTTAGTTTCTAGAGTGGATCTCCAATGTAGTGTTGGTGCCAAAGCATGTACACAAATGGAGGGTGTGTATAGATTTTAGGGATTTCAACAAAGCTTGTCTAAAGGATTTCTACTCTCTATCTAGAATTGATTTGTTGGTAGACTCCACTTCTAGGCATGAACTTCTCAGCATGATAGATGTCTCACAGGGATATCATTAAATTCCCCTTTGCTCGAATCGTAAGCAAGTAAGTTTCATCATGTCCTAGGGACTTACTGTTACTTGGTCATGCCTTTTAGTCTAAAATATAGTGTCCACGTATCAGAGGCTAGTGGATCAAATGTTCAAGCATTAGATCAACTGAAATGTGGAAGTATATGTTGATGATATGCTGGTGAAGAGTGCAAGCTGAGCTAACCATGTAGGAGATTTGAAAAAGACTTTCAAAACCCTACGTAAGTACGGAATGAAGTCAAACCTAGAGAAGTGTGCATTCAAAGTCAAGAGAGGTAAATTCCTAGGTTATCTGGTGATAGAAAGGGGAATTAAGGCTAACCCAAAAAAAAATTGAGCTATTTTGGAGGTGAGTCCTCCAAGAATTGTGAATGAGGTCTAAAGGTTGGCTGGAAGAATAGGTGCTCTGAGCAGGTTTATATCTCAGCCAACTGATAGAAGTTTACCTTTTTGGGATATTGTGGAAGGTGAAACAGTTTGAATGGGAAGAAATGCCACAGTACATTTAAAGAATTAAAATCCTACTTAGCCGAGCTTTCTTTACTAATGAAGCCTACTCTAGGAGAAACTCTCTATTTATACTTGGCAGTGGCTGAGCAAGTATTGAGCTTAATGCTAGTAAGGAAGAAGAAATCGTGTCGGGGTCGGTGTATTATGTTAGCAAGATCCTGCATGCTGTACAGCTGAGATACTTAGAAATTAAGAAAATGGCGCTAACCCTGATGATCACGAGAAGAAGGTTAAGGCCTTATTTTTTATCTCATCTTATAGTTGTGTATATTAACCACCCTCTAAAGCAGACTCTTGGGAAGGCTGATGTGGCAAGAAGGCTAGTCAAATAGTTATGTTGTTAGGGGAATACGATATTAACTGTGCCCCTAAAAATGCTATCAAAGTGCAGGCCTTGGTGAATTTTGTTACAGGTGCACCTATAATGGGGGATGAAGGCCTGTGGGTGGTGTATGTTGATAGATCATCAGGACACATGAAAAGTGAAGTTGGAGTTGTAGTTGTTGACGCTGAAGGTAAGGAGATACGTTTGCAGTAAAGTTTTATTTTAAAGTCTCCAATAATGAAGTAGAGTATGAGGTCGTGATATGGGGTATTAGAATAGCCATGCAGAGTGGTGCTAGATGTGTCTAGGTGTTCACTAATTCACAATTGGTGGTGAAGTAAGTTAAAGGGCAATATGAAGCCAAGGAGACTAGAATAAACAAATACTTGCGACTAGTGGATAAACTGAGACAACAATTAGTCAAGCTTCAAATAACCTAAATCCCTTATCAGGAAATAGTAAGGTAGAATGTTTAGCCAAAATAGCCAGTTCCTTAACTGAGTGCAACACCCGACAAATAACTATCTAAGAGCTGAAGAAAGAGAGTCTTAAGGCTAAAGTGCTCACTATGGAAAAAGGTCAAGATTGGAGAACAGCGATCATATGATACCTATAGGGAGATAATTCGGGAGCTAATCACAAGTTGCGCGTGCAAGTGATAAGGTTTACTATAGTAAATGGGCTATTGTACAAAGCAGGTTTCTCTTAGCCATTGCTATAATGTTTTTCCCCTCAAGAAGGGGAATACATCATGTGAGAAATTCATGAAGGATATTATGGGAATCACTTAGGTGGGATAGCACTAGCCTCTAAGATTATCTGAGCTGGGTACTTCTAGCCTACCGTTCGAGCTAATATAGGAGAGTTAGTGAAGAGATATGATAAGTATTAGAGGCACGCCCAAATTAGCCATGTACCAACTGAGCTAATGCACGGAATGAGTGTACCCTAACCCTTCACTAAATGGGGGATGGATATCATGGGGTCTTTCCCCATAGCATCCAGGCAAAAGAAGTTTTTATTGGTAGCAGGGGATTATTTTAGCAAGTAGGTAGAGGTGGAGTCGCTAGCTAAGATAAGTGAGAATGAAGTGCTCAAATTTCTTTGGATGAACATAATGTGTAGATATGGCATCCTTAGGGAGTTGATCTTGGATAATGGAAGATAATTTTAGGGGGCTAAAGTGCAAGCTTAGTGTAAAGAGATGAAAATTGTTCAACACTTCAATGTTGTAGCCCATCCACAAACTAATGAGCAAATAGAGGTTATTAATCGCGATCTTTTGAGAAGCTTGAAGAAAAGGTTGAACCAGGCTGAGGGTGGTTAGGTGGATGAACTTCCTGATGTGTTATGGGCCTATAGGATTATACCTAAAATGTCAATCGGTGAAAAACCCTTCAATATAGTTTATGGCATAGATGCATTGATATTAGTCGAGGTAGGTCTAGAATCATATTAGGTGTTGGCATATAATCCTGAGGAGAATGGGGACTTACTTAAGACTTCCCTGGATTTGTTGAGGAAAAGAGGGAGAACGCTTGTCTTAGGCTAGCTAAATATAAGCAAAGGATCCAAACCACATTTAACAAGAGGGTCAAGCCTCGTAGTTTTTAGGTGGGAGATTGGATCTTGAGAAGAGAAAATGCATTGGGAAATGTTGGAAAGCTGGAGCCGAATTGGGAAGGACCCTATAAGTGATCAAAGGGCTGAAGGGGGGAGCATATGAGCTGAAAAAATTAAAGAAAATAAGTAGCTCACCCGTGGAACATACAAAACTTACGGTGTTTTTACATATAATTTCTTCTTAACAGTCTGCATTACTATTGCTATGCTACGTTAGCTTTGGTTAATAAAAGTTAGGTTAGGTCAGATTCTATTTTTTGTAAACTTTGAAATTCAGTTATGACTGTTCCTTTAAACCTTCACTAATCTCTAAACATAATGGATAAATGTCCAATTGAAGACAGCAAATGCCAAACTTAAATCAGCTCGACTGATCTCTAAACATAATGGATAGATGTCCAATTGAAGACGGTGAATGCCAAACTTAAATCAGCTTGACTAATCTAAACATAATGGATGGATGTCTAATTGAAGATGGCAGATGCCAAACTTAAATAAACTCGGTTGACCTAAACATAATGGACAAATGTCTAATTGAAGGCAGTGAATGCCAAACTTAAATTAGCTCAGCTAATCTCTAAACATAATGGATGAATATCTAATTAAAGACAATAAATGCCAAACTTAAATAAGCTTGATTGAAACTTAAATCAAATCAGCTGATCTATAATGATGGACCAATGCTTAAGCCACTTGCAAGGAGCCAGGGTTAATATCAACTTGACAGCCTGAAAATTTTTTCATGTTATAAGTCAATCATTCTTTCATAATGCAGACATGTATTGAAAAGTAAGTTGCACTTCACAATGGGGATTCCTTTCATTCAATACTTAGGCCAACATTCTTTACACACACAAAAAAAGAAGAAAGTTTCCTTAATAGGTGGGCCGAAAGCTTCATAAAAAGACTTTTTAACTACCAAGGCCAGTTAACTCAAGCGGAGAAGCAGTAGTTGGTGTGTTGACGTGGCTCAGCTCCTCCTAAAACCTCGATCACCAACTCCAACTTGGCTGCATATGGTGGCTCGATAAGATCACCTCCACTTTCACCACCAAGTTTCTCTTCATTTTCTAAGTTCGATGGAAGAGATTCCAGCCTAAACAGCCGGTCCACATTCTTGTCTAGCTGACCATACGCAGCACGCCCCTAGCCTCTAGTTGGTCGGCATAGGTGTTGATGCTATGATGGTAATATTTTAAGGCCTTATTCACTAGTATCTATTTGAATTCATTGCTTTTCAAATACTTAGCTAGACGTGATCGCTAATAGGCTTTTAAGATGTTCTTTCCTTCCTCGATAAATTAAAATACCTCAAAGAAGGAATCTCACCCTTTACGACAACCTTTTTCTCTGGCTTTCTCTAATGCCTCTTCTTGCTCAAACATCATCTCAAACTTGGAAAGGTTATTGACCATCTTGTCATGCTTTGCCCGTAGAGCCAAAAGTTGTTGCCTCAAGTCTACAAATTATCTCATCTTAGTGTGAAGCCTATCCAACTCGGCCTTCAATTTTTAGTTATTCAACTCCAATTATTGGTGCTCATGTTCTCATCATGCAAGAACGCTCTCGGCAAGGATGCTTGTCCGGAATAGCCAAAGCAAAAAATCAGGAAGGGTGGTAAAAATAAAGAAATCTTAAGCCTTAGGAAGAAATTCATACCTTGGAAAAGTAAGAAGTAAATTGATTTTAGAGGCTATCGAAAGGAATTCCATTGGCTAGCTGTCGATTTGAGGTAGTAGAGATCCTCTGTAGAAAGTCCTTACTTAAGGTATGGATGGAATCTATTAGGACTGAGCTATCCACCATAAGGTAGGTGTTAGGTCGGCTACGGTGCAAAGTTAGGGAACTCGGCTCCTCCAGTATGTTCTCCTCAACTAGGATTAGGTTAGTCAGTTTAGCAAGAGTAGGTTTCTTGGGTGCTAGAGTTGTTAGGGGAGAGGTCTAATGTTCCTATGTGGATGGCTCGTAGGAGCTTTGCAGCAAAAGCTAGCTTTACTAGACCATTTTGGAGGGTGGTTATTCTTTTGCTTGCCCGGCTGGCCAGTTGTTGCAGCTAACAAGAATGCCTTGGTGGAAATCCTCTCTGAAAAAGAAAAAAAGAGGGGAAAGTAGGTTAGACATAAGATCGCCTATGTAATATTCATCTTAAGATAAAAGTAAATACCAAAAGGTTCGAGGAGCTCTTTAGCTTTAATACTCAAGGTAAAGTGGTACAAGAAGCCTGGTGTTCCCAAGTAGGTCAACTGTAATAAATAACTATTTAGCTTGTCTAGTAAGAACTATCAACCTGATGGAAACGTCCTACTCTTGCCCAAGCTCTCTGAAGGCATATGTTCTATCTATTGCTCAGAAAAGTCCCACGGCTTGGGCGAAGCTATATACACATAATACTCCTTCCAATACTTCACAGAAGTTGGGTATTTAGATAAGGAGAGCACAACTTCTTGAGATGTCAAGTAAAACAGCTCGAAACCCAAAATTTGGACTAAAAAAAGGGAATGGAAGAGGGCAGTGGTAGGCTCTATTTGCAAATGTCTACATTGGATAAAGAAAACTGATCATCAACTTAAATGAATTGGAGGTAAACTGGTTAAGTGAAATGCCTAAGCCTCTAGATACTAACTTAAATAGCTTGGGCAGAGAGAAGCGCAACCCACCACGTAGTTGCTCCACATAGAAGTACAGAAATCCTAAGGGAGGGGATGATGTGGTCGATCTAAAGATTAAGGCATTACTATGTGGTATTCATCTGAGATTCCCATAATTTCTCTCAGTCTATGACTCTTATACCTAGTCATCCTAGAGAAGTATGTTTCATAATAAGGTAACCTCACCTAAGTCATTCCCTACTCAGTCTGCCTTATCACCTCCGACGGGATGCTAAGAACTAAGTCATCTGAGTTGCTAACCCCAACTAACTTAATGGACATTATGGGTTTCTAAAAATTCTTATGAAATAAAATAATAAAATTGCGAGGCGAGGAATTAGAAAAAACCTGAGCTCATTTTTTAGAGGCATAGAGAAAAGTGAATGGAGTTTTTTGACTTGCGACGCTGATTGCTACATAGATGGTGGAGTGTTACCAAAGTGAATAAAACTGGAAAAGAATTGCAAAAGATGGGGAAGAAGAGGGAAAACTGAATAGATGGGTGGTATTTATAGGAAGAAGCAAAGGGCTTTTGAACTCTTGTGTTCAAACTCTGCCGTACACGTATCTTAAGGGATACGTGAGATAGGACGGTTCAATTAATGCGGTGAGACCAATGGACCTAGGAAAAGACAGAGTAATAATGGGTTTTATTGGGAAGGGACAAAACTATGACAGATTTGTTTGTACGCCCATTTTAGGCGTCATTCAGCTTGGCTAAGCATTCTATTGGGAATGTAGGCAGGGTGTCATCCCTTGCGCTGTCTCGTTTTCACTTCATTCATCCTTTGCTCGGACTCGATCATAGTTCAAATCTATTTGAACTTAATTTGTGGGGGAAGAGGTGATGTGTATGTATCTTTGGCCCGAGCTAAAGTATTTATAAAGGTTGTAGGGTTGGAAATCTGTTTAGGCTGATCTCACCCCTAATAGACTAGCTAGGCCGTGCTTGGAAGAAAGTAACCATGAGATCATGAAATTGCCGAGCCATGCCCAAAAGAAAGTAGCCGAGATGAGATCATGAAATAGCCAAGCCGCACCTGGAAGAAAGTAGCTAAGATGAGATCATGAAATAGCCGAGCCATGCCCGGAAGAAAGTAGCCAAGATGAGATCATGAAATAGCCGAGCCGCAACTGGAAAAAGTAGCCAAGATGAGCTCATGAAATAGTCGAGTTGCACTAGAAAGTAGCCGAGATGAGATCATGAAATAGCTAAGCTACACTCGGAAGATAGCCAAGCTACGCTCATATTTGCTACTATTTCAATGGTTCAATGCACAACCAAAAGAGGAGGAACATGGACTACATGTGGCTTTATGTTATTAATTATAGCGTATGTGAGTAATTAGTGGTTTAGTGGGTAGTTATAATCCCAATTAGTAGAGTTCTTAGTCATATAAAAGACTCTGTACAAGATTGTAAAAGATAATTTTTTTTTATCAGAGAAATACAAGATTACTTTTTTATTTTTCAATTTGTGCTCTAAAAAATTATTCTTTTTGGTATCAGTTTCAATTTAAAGTAATCATAAGATTTAGTTTTATTTGACTCTCTCCCTTTCTCTCACTGTCTTTCTTTCTCTACCTCTATTTGAATATATTTATATTACAATTGCTAATAAATTTAATAGCGATAGAATATAATGAATGCATTACAATAAATTTAATAAAGATAGAATATAATGAATCCATCGACCTGCTAACCTGCTAAATAAATCAAACCTACTCAATCAAAATTGTTTGGTGTAAAAAGATAATTGTGAATTTATAATTTAGTTTTTATTAATTTACATTTATTAGGTCAATTAAATTTACATGTCAAATTTATAATTCTCAGTTTTATAATGTTTTTCACTAGTTGTGCATAAAAGAGCAACTCCAATCATCAAAAAAGAATTAAGGAAAAAGAAAGAATTAGGGAGGAAATAAATAAATAAACAAACAAACTCGAATAGCCCAATAAAAACGACCAGCTGCCCAACATATTTTAAAGTGGATAAAGTCCGTAAATACGTGGCTGAGTTGATATGGCCCAGTTAGCCAATGGTCCACCCCACCACTGACAGAAAAACTGTACAAATAAAGGCTGCGAACCTTCTTTCTATTTTTGTTGGATAGAAAAGGCTGCGAACTTCACCTTTCCCTTCCCCTACTCGATATTTTTAGTGAAGCAAACCCTAAACCTCTACAAATTTTTATTTTTTCAGGTAATTTTTAGTATGTTTCTCTCTAATTTTCTCAAGGTTTGGTGAATAATATCAGTTAATTTGAGATTTTAAAATTTTTCTTATGCTCCCAGTTTTATTGTGCGGCGCTACAAATGTTCTCTTTGGGTTAGTTCTTCGTAATTCAAGTAGTAAATTAGAGAAGTTAGCATTAATTAGACCTTTCTTCGAAGGTTTACAGTTATACTTTTCATATTCGTGCCCTGAGTTAAGCTACGTTTTGCATTTTCTTACTACATAGTCTCCCTTTCAGTGCTCGTTATATTAAACGTTTTTATCATCGTTAAATTGCTGGGTAATGTTTCTGAATCTATATCTGTGATATAGTTTCTGGTGTAACATTTCATTTTGGTTATTGAGCTTTAGTCTCTCTTTGTCTCTCTGGGTGTTGCGGGGGGGGGG